>PVHX01007514.1:0-90681 GCA_004024805.1 Geosciurus inauris | reverse complement strand
GTGGCTTCTCGTAGGTTAAGCAATGCTCTGTGTTAATTTGTATGCGTGCTCTTAGTAGCTGCTGGTATTGCCACTGCTTTCTCCTCCTCTTTTTGTGACAGCTTTGTTGAGCTATAATTCATACACCATACAATCGACTGATTCGAAGTCTGCAGCTCAGTATTTTAAACTATATCCAAAGAGCGATAAAACCACCATCACAATTAATTTTAGCTATCCTCCCCTGTCCCCCAGACACCTGGCTGTAAGCAACCACCAACCCCTCTCTGTCCCTATAGATGTATGTGCGTGTTTTCGACATTTCATATAATTGGATCATATGATGTGTGTATTTTGTCACCTGCTTCTTTGACTTAGCATGATGTTTCCAACTTTATCCATGTTGGTGCACATATCAGTACTTCATCCCTTTGTGTGACCAAATGAAATTTCTTTATATGGCTATATTACATATTTTTTATCCATTCATCAGTTGGGACTTTCGAGTTACCATCTTTTGTCTATTGTAAATAAAGCTGCTATAAATATTCGTGTACAAGTTTTTTGTGCCTGACACATTTTCATTTCTCTTGGGTTTACACCTAGAAGTGGAATTACTGGCCAAATGGCACTTGTCTGTTTAGCTCTTTGAGGAGCCGCCAGCCTGTTTTCCAAAGTGACTGAACCATTTTTGTATTCCCACCAGACTTGTAGGAGGGTTCTGATTTCTCTACATTGTCACCAGCGTTTATTATCTGAATTTCTGATGATAGCAATTCTAGTAATTATGAGTTTTGTTTACATTTTCCTGACAACTAACAATGTCTTCATGTACTTATTGACTGATTCTATACCTTCTTTGGAAAAATATCTATTCAGATTCTTTGTCCACTTTTAAAATTGTGTTATTTGTCTTTTTATTTTTGAGCAGGCATTCTTTATATATTGTTAGTACAAGTCCCTTATCAGACATATAATTTGCAAATATTTTCTCCCATTTTGTAGGTTTTCTTTTTTTTTAAATTTTTTTAAATTGTAGATGGACACAACGTCTTTATTTTATTGCCTTGTATGTGGTGCTGAGGATCGAACCCAGGGCCTCACGCATGCGAGGCAAGCACTCTACCGCTGAGCTACAATCCCAGCCCTTGTAGGTTTTCTTTTTACTTCCTTGACACAGTTCCTAGAAACACAAAAGTTTTAAATTTTAGTTTACATTATTATTGTGTTTGTTGCCCATGGTTTGGGTGTCATATCAAAGAATCAATGGTAAGTTCGAGATCATAGAGATTTGTCTCTAGGCTTTTTTCTAATAAGTTTATACCTTATCTTTTGCCTTTGATTGATTTGGAGTTGATTTTTGTAAATGGTGTGAGGAAGGGGTCCCACTTTATCGGTTCAATCTGGTTGTCCAGTTAGCCTGACATTATTTGTTGAACGACTGTTCCTCTCCACCGAATGGTCTTGGCACTCTGGCTGAAAATCAATTGTCCACTAATGCAAGGGTCTGCTTCTGGGCTCTGCTGATCAAATTCTCTGCTGATCTATTTTTCTAACTTCACTCACTGTCTTGATCATTATTGTTTTGTAGTAAGTTTTCAAATTGGGAAATTGTGAGTTGTCCAACTCAGTTCTTTTTGACATTGTTTTTGCTATTCTGTGTTCCTTGAAATTTTGTATAAATTTTATAAACAGACTACCAATTTCTGCAAAAAAAATCTAGCTAGAATTCTAACAGATATTATTTTGAATCTGTAGGTCACATTGGGGAGAATTTCTATCTTGACAATAATATGGTCTCCCTTTAGATGAACATGGGATATCTTTCCATTTACTTAGATCTTTAGTTTCTTCCAACATTATTTTGAAGTTTTCAGAATAAAATCTTACTCTTAGTTTGTTAAATTTATTGCTAAGAATTTTATTTTTTGATGCTTATTGTTTCCCTTATTTCATTTTTAAATTGGTCATTGCAAATATATAGAAATACAATTGATTTTTTTATGTATTGGTTTTATATCCTGCAAAATTTTGAGCTTGTTTATTAAGTCTAATTAAATTTTAGTGAGTTCCTTCAGACTTTTTATACATAATGATGTGTTTTGTGTAAATACAGATAGTTTTACACTTTCTAATCTGAATGCATTTTATTGTATTGCCTAGTGGCTCTACTAGAACCAGTCCAATCTCGAATAGAAGTAATAAGAGTGGACACATGATTCTTTTGTTGTTGTTGTGTCCTTTGATATTTTTGTGGGAGAGTTGTTGTTGGACAAGTGGTTTTTTTGGGGGGATTACTAGGGATTGAATTCAGGGGTACTTGACCACTGAGCCACATTCCCAGCTCTATTTTGTATTTTTTTATTTAGAGACAGGGTCTCACTGAGTTGGTTAGCACCTCTCCATTGCTGAGGCTGGCTTTGAACTTGTGATCCGCCTGTCTCAGCCTCCCCAGCCACTGGGATTACAGGCCTACACCACCACGTCCCTGCGACAATTGGTTCTTATCTCATTTATGCTCTTAGGACACTGTCCAGTCCCTCACCATTAGGTACATGTTAGCTGTGAGTTTTTCACAGATGCCTTCTATCAGGTTGAGGAAGTTCCTTTCTATAGTTTGTTTAGAGTTTTGTCAAATGTTTTTTCTTCATCTAATAAAATCATCATGCTGCTTTGATTTTTAAAAATTTGTTGATATGGATATCATAATAACTGATTTCCAGGTGTTAAGCCAACTTGCATCCTGGGATAAAATCCTAACCCTTTGTTATAGCATATATATGTTTCATATGTTGCTAGATTTGGCTTACTAGTATTTTGTGGAGGATTTGTTTGTGTGTGTGTTGGGGGGTGGTGCTGGGGATTGAACTCAGGACTTCTATGCAAGTACTCTGCCATTGAGCTACATCCCCAGGCCTTTTTGAGATGGAGTCTTGCTAAGTAGCTGAGGCTGGCCTTGAACTTGTGAATCTCCTGCCTCTGCCTCCCAGGTAACTAGGATTACAAACTCATGCTCCCATGCCCAGCCTTTTTGAGAATTTTTGTGTCTGAAGTCACAAGAGATATTGCTCGGTGGTTTTATTTTCTTGTGATATCTTTGACTGACTTTGGTATTAGAGTAATATTGGTATAGAATGAGTTGGGAAACGTTCCCTGCTCTCCTATTTTTTGCAAGAGTTATGAAGAATTAGCATTGATTCTGTTTTTAAATATTTTGTAGAATTGAAGAGAATCTATATGGACCTCAGCTTTTCTTTGTGGGAAGCTTTTTCTTAAAATTACCAATTTAATCTCTTATAATTCTATTCAGATTGACTGTTTTGTCTTGAGTCATTTTCTGTAGTTTATGTCTTTCTAGGAATTTCTCCTTTTCATCTATTTATTGGTATATACTTGTTCAGAATACTTCTTTATAGTCCTTTTTATTTCTGTAATGTCAGTAGTGATGATCCCTCTTATTTCTGATTCCAATATTTTGAGTCTTCTCTCTTATTTCTGGGTTGAGTTTTTATTCATCTTTTCGAAGAACCAGCTTTTGGTTTCATTGAAGAGAATAAATGAAACTCATTTTAAGCCACCAAGTTTGTAGTGAATTGTTACAACATCTGTAGGAAACGTCTACAGTGTGTTAGGAGCCTGGCCCGCAGTAAAATCTTCAACAGCTGCTGGTTTCTGCACATGGTTATCACATGCATATGCCAGGAACTATCTGTCAGGCACTCACTGTGTTAAGATGTGATGGCACCTGCAGCTTCAGAGTCAATCAGGGAGCCTGTGGAACAAGCTTAGTTCCTCTGAGATCCTGACTCAGAATGCTGGGGACAGTGCCTGGGAATCTGAATGTCTCCCATGCTTCCTCAAGAAATTCTGATGTAAACGTTTCACACCCTACAGTTTAGGAAAGACTGCCTGCAGATGGTAATCTGCTATCACTGCCATAGTAACCCCAAGGGAATTAGGCAACTAGGAGGAGGCCCAGAAGCAAAAGGAGTTCAAGAGCAGGCATTGAAAGATATCTGCATACCTCGTAGGACCAGCCTCCTGCATTTAAGACCTATGCACATTAGGTCATAGACACTAATATAGTTGAAGGACCAGCCTTATATGTGTCAACAGACACTAATATAGTTGAAGGCTGCTAAATAAATTTATTGTCTCTTCTAGCCAATGCCTGACATAGGCTCCTGGTCTCTTTTTCTTAGTGTATTTATTAAAATGGGCTTGTAATAGTGAATTCTTCCTCTGTCTCCATGAGATGTATATGTAGTCCTACAACTCAGAAGTGTCTTTCTCCATGACTTGAGAGCCATTCCTTTGAAATATGATCAGGAAGAAGAGGGCCTTTTTCTGTTATAGTTTGACATCTATAAAATGGAGAGCATTCCTCCAATGATTATGACAGACACAAGATAGAAATAAAGATTTCATTACTTACAGGCCCTGGGCTGGGGGTGCAAGGCATGCCTGGAGGACACACACACACACACACACACGCACACGCACACGCACACACACACACACACACACGCACGCACAGACTTGCAAGCTTATGACCATCAAGGTCAGGGGGCATGTGAAGAGTAAGAGGGACTCCAGGGCCAGCTCCTGTGTGGGGTTCAGAAGTTGTCCCAACAGGGTTCCTGTGGTGAATTGTAGTTGGTGGGTTGGAAGTAAGCAGGCAGGAGTTGGAGGAGGTTGTGCTGTGACCGAAAGGTGGTCACCGAGGCAGGTCTGTGCAGTCCATGCAGTGGGAGCTGAGTACACTGTGTGCACTTCCCTCAGGGAGGCGGTGACCTGGAGGAAGCTGCCTGTGGCAGATGTTTGGGTCCACCACACTGAGGAACTGGAGGGAGATGGCCGTAGAGCTGGAAACTGCGTCACCAGTAACTGAGCCCTGCTTCTGTAGAGGAAGTCCAACTTATGTTCAAAATGGAGGCAAAGGCAACATGAGATCCTAGGAATTTGCCTACAACCTCCCAGTCCCTGTGGGAAGGTCGAGCCTGACTTGGCCACTTCCCCGCTGTCAGACACAGAGGACCTGACTGTACTGGCACTGCCAGGCCTTCATCATGTCTCACTTCCTTCACTCTATGGAGCCCCCCCAGCCCCTCTCCTATGCCCGTCACCTCTGGACAAATTCAAGCTGAGTCTGGTTCACAACTCTTTTCCCTGTCCCGATATTTTCTGTTAGTTAAAATCTGTCCTTACCACTGTGGCCAGTGTCTAGCCTTGTTTATCTTTAACACTGACGAAGACTGAATGTCTGCTTAAGTCTCAGGCTAGGAGGTACTCTAATTTAAAGTGATCAAAAGCAGGTCTTCATTGCTTGGTAAAGGACAAAAGTGCAGACTCACACGTACCCCCAAGTCACTTCCAAACTGGGAGAAAACATGAAAGTGAATCAAGTGAGAAGACTTTCTTGTGGAGGAACCGATTTTAACCGCATGCAGCAGGAACCAAGTGGCGCAAGAACTACTCCTTCCTTGAGGTCTAGCTGAGCATACTTCCTCTCCCTTGGGGATGAGCAGTGTGGAAGCAGAGACCAGAGGCCAGCGCACGGGGCACGTGTGTCGGGCAGTTTGCTGGTATTCATAGACTGACATTCTTCATTCTCTTTCTGCTCCTCCTCCACTGATACAAGAACAAAAAATATTCCAAACGTAGTTAGGCAGACATTATCAGGACCACTGTGTTAGGTAACAGACCACTTGCACAGGGGGTGAGAGATGGGGTTTCTCTACCTGTAGCATAGGGAGGTGAGAACGTACAGTCAGAGAGCACAGTGGACATCAGTTGATGGAGAATTACTAAGAGGAAACTTTAGGTGCAGTAAGGATTCTGCCTGAACTCACCTGACAAGATTCTTGATTGACAGGCCAGGGTTGTCATACATCACCGGGCAGATGACAGAGGATGAGGATCAGATATTTAAAGTAATCAGGTGTAGATAGCGGGTGAAGGATTCTGGATACACTGACATAGGGGGCTCTTTGCCACAATGGGATTTTATAAGGAAGTGCACTGATGGGCTTACTGGAAGATTCAGGAGCCTGATTAGAATTTGGCCAAGACTGACTACAATTTGTAGCTCAGTAGTAAAGCACTTGCCAAGCATGTGCCAGGCCCTGGGGTCAATCCTCAGCACCACAAAAAAGAAAAAACAAAAATGGAATGGCAAGCTGGGTGTGGTGGGGCCTACCCGTAATCCCCATAGCTTGGGTGCCTGAGGCAGGAGGATCACAAGATCAAAGCCAGCCTCAGCAACTTAGTGAGGCCCTAAGCAACTTAGCAAGACTCCCTCTCTAAATAAAAAATAAACAGGCTGGGGATGTGGCTCACTGGTTAAGCACCCCTGGGTTCAATCCCCAGTACCAAGAAAAAAAAAAAAAAAAGAGCAACAAAACCCTAAAATTTGGCTCAGCAAGAACCTATGTAGCCAATATCAAAACAAACAAAAAACCTAGATTGAATAAGTAGTGGGGGAAGGAAGCATGAGAAGTAGAAAAAACAATGATGTGAAAGAAAAAAAAAAAAGGATTTTGTTTCCTGACCAACCACTAACTAGCCATATGATTTTAGCTGAGTAATTTCATTTGAACCTTAGATTGGAAAATTCAGTTTCACAGATGTATTTATAAGATGCTTGTTAAGGACCAGTCAGGGCCCTAGAAAATGGAGTTGCTTATCCAGATCCCCCCAGACCACATGTGGTGCTGAACCACAACTCCGTGTTGTGGTTTTACTAATGTTTACTACATTGCAGTGTGTCAAAATTTAGTATGTCTCTTTTTGTTTTGATTTCTAAAATTTTAACTTAAAAATATTTGTACTAAGTTGAAAGAATAGTGTAATAAATATTTTAAGCCCTTCATCCAGATTAATCAATTGTCAATAATCTGTTATTTTGTTCTCTTTCACCATGGATATAGTGTATGTGTGAATACATATGTACATGTACATACCTCACACACACATAATAAATACAGGTATGCATATTTTTTCTGAAACGATTAGAAGTAAGCTGCAGATATGGTGACAGTACCTCTTCAAATATTTCAACAGGTCACTCAGGAGAAAAATATCATTTTCTTACATAACCATGTTATCATTACCCTATCTGAGGAAATCAGCATTAACTCAAGAAAATCACCAAGTATGCAGTCCATGTTTCTACTCCCCCAAAATGTCTTCTGTAGCATTTCTTTTTTTTTTTTACACAATGTCTTTATTTTATTGCTTTATATGTGGTGCTGAGGATCGAACCCAGGGCCTCACGCATGCGAGGCAAGCGCTCTTCCGCTGAGCTACAATCCCAGCCCCTTCTGTAGCATTTCTTTCTGATCAGAACTGTCGTCAGATTTCATGTCTTGTTTTTGCCATTTGTTTTGTTTTGTTTTTGAGATATTGTCCCCTTGTGTTGCCCAAGCTGGCCTTGAACTCCTGGGCTCAAATGATTCTTCCACCTTCCCAAGTGTAGGACTACAGGTGTACACCACCGTGAGTGGCTCTTCCTGCCTTTTTAAATTTAGCTTCTGTTTTCCATGGCATTGAATTCTTAGTGGAGTCCAAGCCAACTGCTTGAGAATACCCGATTGTGTGGATGTGTATGGTGCTCTCTCTTTTTTTTTTTTTGGTACTGGAGATTGAACTCAGGGGCACTGGACCACTGAGCCACATCCCCAGCCCTATTTTGTGTTTTATGTAGAGACAGGGTCTCACTGAGTTGCTTAGTGCCTCGCCGTTGCTGAGGCTGGCTTTGAACTTGTGATTCTCCTGTGTCAGCCTCTCTAAGTGCTGGGATTACAGGCTTGCGCCACCGCACCTGGCCGTATGGTGTCCTCTTGAGATCTGAGTTCAACATGCTGGGTGTGAGCCCATCCCAGGCCAAGTGCCCCCTCACTGGGTCACATCAAGAGCTCAGAATGCCTGGGCTTCCACTGGGCCTAGACTTCAGTAAGGACCACCACATACCTCCACTAGGAAGGTGTGCTGTCTCCTTGTGATAACTTAGTCACCTGTAGGCGGAACTTGTAGATTTGTTCTCTTAAAGTAGTCATATCAGAAAAAGGTGGGGGAAGTAAGGGACAGTGGAGAGAAGCCAAAGGCGAAGTAAGGGGGGCTAGTTGTAAGGGGCATGGCAGTCTAAAGGGGAGGGGAAAAGGTACATGTCATATTCAGAATTATATTAAGGCTTCACTTAAACGGTGTGGGGAAAGAAGATGTGTGGAGCTAGGGAGGTGTGACTGAGAGCTGAAGGCAGTCTGGGGTCGCTCTACCACTGCACTGGACACCGATCCTGATTTAGGTTCAATAACAGAACAATAAACCCCAACAGTAATCATGGAATTAGCATTGTTGACATTCCCACCTAGTTAATTTTCCTACTTCTTAATTAGGCCTTTATTTTAGATGTGTCTCTTTATTTTAATTATATCCAATTATATGTAATTGCATGTTCTTCGTTCATTATGGCCATGAGCAGAAAAGCACTTTGCTGAAACAGTGTGCTGACTTCCCAGCAGTCTCCTTGCTCCTTTTCCCAGTGTTTGCAGGGGAAGCTACTTTCACACCTGCTCCCAATCTGATGGGAGCCCTGCTCCTCTGAGAACTGGAGTCTGTCATACCAAAACTGGGTGAGGTTTTAATACTGTTTATATCAATGGAGGGCAGTGGAAGGAACATCATGTGACATCCCAGTCTAGGTCACGAAAGGTGACACAGCTTCCACGTTGCTCTGGGGAATACTCTTGACACCTTCTTCTGCCATGAATGCATCCTAACTGTACTGAGGCTGCCATGTCGGCAGGAATGTTAAATGGCTTCCAAGGGACAGGGAAGGAGTGGAGAGAGAGAGGTGCCTGGCTGGTTCCCAGCCCCTTTACCCTGTCCTCTCCCATCCCAGTTCCATCTGCCAGCTTGTGGGATTGTTTCAAGCAACTGTGTTTGGGGCATTTTTATGAAGTGGTCCAACAGTCCCCCTTCCTTCCACTTTGCCACTTCCTTCTCAGGTGTCAGGACCCCATTCTTTTGCTTGGTCTCACAAAATTAAGTAGCTAAGTGGTTGAGATGCCAGTGCCAGACATTGGAGTGCAGCCATGAGAAGGCAGTATCTGAACACAGACCCATGACCTCTATCTTCACCCCTAGAACTTTCCTGTTTTTGCTGAGGGTAATGAGGCCTTAGCCCTGCCTTGGTTAGTTAAGAAAGGCTATCTTGGGCCAAGGTTGTAGCTCAGCGGTAGAGTGCTTGCCTAGCATGCGTGAGGCACTGGATTCGATCCTCAGCATTGCATATAAGTGAAAAAATAAACAATAAATAAAGGTCCATCAACAACTAAAAAAAAAATTTAAAAAAGAAAGGCTATCTTCTCCCAATACCCACAGTGCAAAATAAGTCTAATTTAAACTAGTGGGTCAGCAAGGGCATGGCCCTTGGACTTGAAGCGGTGCCCTGTGTTCTGCCTCACTGCTTGGTTTTGGAGGTGGGAAATGGTGGTGGCCTCAACTAAGCTAATGGCCTTGGACTTGGAGAGAATGGGAGGAATTCAAGACACACTAGAAGACAGAGTCAACCACCTGGTGACTGATTTGCTCATGAGGTGTGGGAGTGGGTACAAGAAAGACCTAGCCTGAGCTTGTCAGGTGTGTTAACAGCTGCCCCTGTCAATACACAGCAAAGCAGGCGGAGGACAGCTGCTCATCAATGGTACGCCCAGGTGGTGTCTTCTCCATCTTAGACACTTCTGTTGCTCTTGGAAATCGTCAGCCTTTCTTTAAACTACCTTCAAGTGGCCTGTTTCTACAAACTATGCAAGGCCTCGAAGGAAAACATAAAGCCAGGAGAGTAAATTTGCACTTCTTTTGTTCACTAGCTCATGGGTCACTAGCTCGTAGGACTGTGTTAGCCTTTCCAAATCAGCTATAACTCCTTGAAAGCAAGGTTCATGTCAGATCTATTGTTTCTACTCCCTGCAGTGTCCCAAGTAGGCACTTAATAAAGGTTAGTTGATTATTTGATAAAAATTACTTTGATGATTTCATATCAATACCATTGTATCTCACAGAATGGTGATAATTATATCTATAAGGCATTAAGTTCTTTATGTGAAATATAAGTGCATAATCTTCTTTGGGTTTTCAGAATCTTCCAAGACGCCCGTGTCCAGGCAGTTTGGATAAGTATTCCACCCCAGCTTTGTTGCCTTATTTTGATAGAATGCAATCTATCCCATTACGGTTGAGTCCACTGCCATCTACTGTTGATCTGGTAAAGTGCCCTCCATTATCTGCCCTGCTCTATTTACTGTGGAATTTTTGTTTTCCTCAGCACTCAAGGGCTTTCCATGCTTTAAGCTTCAACTCGAGGTAAGTGTAAATTTCTAATAGTTTCTGGTGTTTTAGTGTAACAGCTCAGCAGATATTGACAATTCTCTCTCATGGCCAAAAAGAGCTTATGGCTTTAGAATATTAAAACATTTTTTTCCATAATGACATCATGGTATTTTCGTAAGCTATATTCAGGAAAACTAAAAGCTCATACTCAGAGTGTTGGCCTTACCAAGCTTTCAAGGTCCTACTTTCAAATGATACTCTCTCTGTAAAATTTTCCCTGATTTTTATTACTTATTTATATACCAAGGATTGAACCCAGGGAAACTTACCACTGAGCCACATTCCCAGCCCTTTGTAGTCTTTATTTAGAGGTAGGGTCTCACTAAGTTGCTTTTAGGGCCTCACTAAGTTGCTGAGGGTGGCTTCAAACTTGCAATCCTCCTCCTTCAGCCTCTAGCTGCTGGGATCACAAGTGTGGGCCACCAGGCCTGGCTCCCTGATTCTTCATTCCGAAAGAAATTCTCCCTTCCACAACTAGTAATTGTTATAAAGGACCAAATTAAGAAAGGAAGACAAAAATCCCAGTTTTTTGTTTTTAAAATAGTTTCATAAATAATTTGCCGCATCATCCCTTCTCTGCTGGTTCTTGCTTTCCTTTTGCAGATAAATAATTTAATTAGGACACTCGGGGGTAACAATGTTATACCGTGCTTAGCTTTTAAAAAAGAACATTTTAGGAAGGACAAGTGTCGGGTAATCTGATGAGGTCACGTTATCTTTGAATACTCTTGAGACTTTGGACAACTCATGGTTCCTATGACTACATGGTGAGGTTTCAAAGGCTAATAGAGTAAAAGCAGACCAGGACTCAAACATATTTTCCGTTTTAGAATAACAATGTGAATTTAAAGGGGGACGGAGGAGGAATAAGCAAGGAGAACTTATATGATTAGGTCTCTGGCGTGACTTAGGTTTCCAGCCGCAGTTCAGCTCGATTGCACCTAGCGGAGAGGCCACCGGTGGCGACCAATGCACCAATGCCTTGCATTTCGTAGCTCTAGATCGGAGTCCGGCTTCGCTGCAGGATGACCGGGTGGCCTCCGGCAAGTCGCCTGAGCTTCTTCCAGGGGTGCGTTGCGTCTGCACCCCCCTAGGTCCCTCTTACAGCTATCTGTGTGCCTCTCCTTCTTGTTCCCGGTCACCACCGTGGCGCGGAGCTCGGGGGGCTGCGGCTCGGCTGGGGTCCCTCGCAGAGACCTGGCGGCCCAAGGCTCCGAAGAGCCCTTGAGGGGATACTACTCCAGGGGAAGGAAGCGGGACAGACCCTCTTCTCGTTAGCCCATCTTCCCAGGCCTTTTCTGATAAGGAATGTACGGAGGAGGCGAGGAGTGCGGTGGGAGGGCAGGAAGGCAAAGAAAATCTTTTCTCTCGTAGGAACATAAGTCTTCTGGTCTAGCTGTTTTTCCGGAGGCGTTTCTACCCGACCTAGGTGAGGACAAACTTCCGGTTCTCACCCCTATGTCTTCCGAGTTCTGACCTCCGCTGCTTCCGCCCGGAATCGCCGTAGGCTCCCGCTGCGAGCAGTTACTTCCGCCAGGAGTCCCTAGCGGCTCTCGCTGGGAAGCTGGTCCTAGAAGCGGCCTCTTCTTTCTGTCCTCAGCCCGTACGGCGGCGAGGCTGGGTGGCCGGGCGGCGGCCTTGTTCCCTGAGGCCGAGTCCCAGGTGTGGGTGACGTGAAGTTGCGGGGGGGCCTGGCCCAGCCGCGGCCCCGGCCTTCCGCGGCCAGTGCGGAACCCGCAGGCCTCGCCGCGCCCATCGGGCCTGGGGCGGGGCGCGGCCTCCCCGCCCCGGACCCCGCCCCGCCGGCCGGCGCTGCGGCGGGGTAGCCGCCTCGCGGCCCTGGGCTCGGCGGGCGCCCGGCTCTGGCCGCTGGGGCAACATGGAGTTTGCGGAGCTGATTAAGACGCCGCGGGTGGACAACGTGGTGCTGCACCGGCCCTTCTATCCCGCGGTCGAGGGGACCCTGTGTCTGACGGGCCACCACCTCATCCTGTCCTCGCGGCAGGACAACACGGAGGAGCTGTGGCTCCTCCATTCAAACATCGACGCCATCGACAAGCGGTGAGTGGCCCTCGCACCCCGACCCGCGGAGCCGGGGTCCTGCGGTGGGCGCCCGAGGAAGCGCGGCCGGGGTTTCCTGGCACCGGTCGCCGCGCCCGCCTCCAGCCTGCCAGGCGAGCCCTCAGTGGCCTAGGTCCAGGATTTCGGTTTTAGAATGCAGAAAGCCCCATCCAGATGTGAGACCTGGTTTCTGTTGAGTCTGGGGAAGGTCTCAGGATATCACGTGGTTGCTGTCATCCTGGTTATCATTTTTGGTACATAACATCATTTGGATGGATTTTCAGTGTTTTAAATTTCTTTCTCCTTGCTCCATTCCATTCCTTGAATCCTTATCGATTGTCAGTCACAGTTCCTGAAATTGTGATTGGATAAGATTTAGATAAAGTCTTCACCACTTGTTTTAAAAAATATTTTTTCGTTGTTAATGGACCTTTATTTTATTTATTTATATGCAGTGCTGAGAATCGAACCCTGCCTCACGCAGGCTAGGCAAGCTCTCTACCGCTGAGCCTCACCACTCAGTGGTGAGTGGTCAAAAGTCTTCACCACTTTTGAGGAAAATTTAAAGAACTGAGTATGAATTATTGAATGACTACATGCCACAAACTTTTATTTCCCCCTTAAAATGTTCAGTTTATATTTTGTTTCTTACCTCTAGGTCATCATTTTAATAATTCATACTAAGGGAGATTATAATGTCTTCTATGCATTTACTCAGTTCAGTCTTTGAAAAGAGCAAGGCTCTTAAGGAAAAGTATGAACTAATTAACCTCTTTTTTTTTGCACTACTTTTTATCTTTGCAAAGCTTTGTTCAGAATCAAAGTTATACTTCCATCTGCACTTAAATTCCCTCTCCTTGATGTTTCTCCTTGATGTATTCTAGCTAGGAGAAGGCACACACATTATCCAGTTTACATCGAATACATGAATGACAACTTATTCTGTTGCCTCACAGGATAATTTGAATATTGAGAAGATTCCCACAGAGGATACTGCCTTAAAATAAAATAATCTGTAATGGTAGAATTTCCAGCAGTTTGGGTGAAGCAGTGGTAGATTTATTCACTCATTCACTGACTGGATTCTGCAAATCACCTTTTCCTGTGTAAAAAGTTTTCAGTGGTCTCTATCTCATTGCCTATATAATGAAGTCTAAACCAAGGCTGTCATTCCTGGAGTTCATGTTCTAGGCCTAACCTACTTTCCTCACTTTTTTTTTTCCCCATTCTTTCACAAACCTTTCTTGAATTTCCTTTCCCTTTTTCTAGCCAGTCCTCAGGATTTTTTGTGGCTCATACAAATCCTGCATTTCTTGTGTCTGTATTTTATTACCTTTTCATTCTGGAAGAATACTTTGCTCCTCTTCAAGTTTGTTAAACATTTGTCAAATGCCTTTATGTTTTAGATGTTTTGTGAGGTGCTAAAGACTCCAAGATGAATAGAGTGTAGTTCTTGTCTTTTAGAAGTTCATAGGCTTTCATCTAACTGTTTCAGTTTAACCAGTTCAACTGCCACCTCCTTCACAGGTTCTGTTAATTCCACAATTGAAAGCAGTTCCCCTCACCTTGAAACCCAATAGCTCTTTAATTATCTTTCATGATCATATATTTATATTTGCATTTTGATAGTTAGATATATATTAGCTTTTTGAAGCCAGGGCTCACATCTGATCATTTCCTTCAAAACTTGTAACCAGGGCTGGGGTTGTAGCTCAGTGGTACAACACTTGTCCAGCATGTGTGAAACACTGGGTTCGATCCTTAGCACCACATAAAAATAAGTAAAGGTATTGTGTGCATCTACAACAATAAATTTTAAAAAAAAATGTAACTATGGCTTGTCCTGTAGGCACATAAGTAAGATTGACCACTGAATGGTGATATTCATAGTGTCTCCATGATTAGCAACTCTCCTTTCTGATTGACCTCTATTTATGGTTACTTTTCACTCATTTATTTTCCCATATTAGCGTTATAGTTGTTGAGCTTTATTAGGTGATAAAGAAGAAGGTATGTAAGGCTGGACCTTTTAATCTGTTATGGGAAAATGACAAACTGCATACATACTGATCCTTTTCCTGGGAAGCAGCACTATGTACTGGAAAAAGCATGATCATGGCCAGGTCAGAGTTTAATTGTTGCTCTCAAGAAATACTTACTTCTGTGTAACTTCTATGTGCTGAGCATTATCTGGGTTCTGCAGGTGTGATGGTGACTGATACTGACAGGAGCTTATGTACTAGTGGAGGAGATGGACTATCACATAAATCAACAGATATTATATAAATCAACAGCTGGCATGGTGGTACTTGCTTGTAATAGCCTGTAATCTCATCAGTGTGGGAGGCAGAGGCAGGAGGATTACAAGTTCAAGGCTAGCCTTGGCAAATTAGTGAAGCCCTGACTCAAAAAAAAAAAAAAAAAAAGGCTGGGGATATAGCTGAGTGTTAAACCACTCCTGATTAAGTCCCCAGTACTATGGAAAAAAAAAAAAAAAAGATAAATATGTAACTATGTCCGGTGTGTCAGGTAGAAGTGACAGGCATAAGGGAAGATGAGAGGTTGTAGAGTGCAAGAGGTAGTGTCTTTAGAACAGATTTCAGAAAAGGCAGATGACATTTGGTTAGAGATGTGAAGAACTTAGAATGTGAATATCTGGGGGAGAACTGTCTAGCCAGACGGAACAGCAAATGCAAAGACCCTGAATCAGGAACACACTCGGCATTTGTAGGGAAGAGCGAAGAGGCTGGTGTGGATGGAGTACAGTGAGTCAGAGGTAAGGGCTGGGGAGATGCTGGGAGGATGCTTTTGGAAGGATAAGCAGGGGCCAGATGATGGAGGGCTTTGTAGGTTTCCTTGGCAGCCTGTGAAGTGTTGAAAGCAAGGAAATAGCAATTAGTACACTTTGGAAGATAATTCTGGCTGCTGGTAGAAAATGCATCGTCAAGGAGCAAAGGTAGAAGCAGCAGGTCCAGTTAGGACAGGACTGAGCAGTGGAGATGAAGATGATGGTGGCTTAGAATGAAGCACTAGTGTGATCACAGGTAGCTAGATTTGGGGTGTGTTTTGAAGGTTGAGCTGCATGCCTTGCTGATGAGTTATAAATGGAGTGAGGAAGAAAGTCATTAAGAATGACGCCTTTAGTTTTACCTCTTATTAGGTAGGTATCCTTGGGCAAGATACTTCATTTCTTTGAACCTCAGCTTTGTCACTGAAGAAGAAGATAAGCCCTCCGATATCAAGTAGCAACTTATATTTGAATAATGCTTCATAAGTCTATAGAATACTTTCATGTACATTGCTGGCCTTTTGTTTTTATGGACCTCTGATGGAGAAAATTGAGATAATCCTACTGGGTTGATGACTCATCATATTCATGATTGATTCAGTAAAGGTTTCTGTTTTTTAACTTATTCTCCCTCCCAGTTTTCACCCGTTTCTCCCATCCTCCACAGTTCCTTTCGGCTGCCGTGTTAGGTGTTCTATAAAGTAGATGGTACTGTTGTGTGTGGGTGTGTAGTTTACTTGATGGGCATTATGCTGAAGATCTTGTTCTGTTTCTTGGCATCTTAGTATCCTTTTTCAAGATCTCTTGGTATTGCTATACATATATCTACTTCACTGTTTCTAATGTTAGCATTGAATTACAAGTATCTAAAATGTTATACTTTTCAGACCTTTGCTGTAACCTCCAGCTCCGTGGTGTCACAACCCTGGTGAACATCTGCATTCATGTCCCATCCTAGTCTCATGCAAGAGTTTCTCTGAGATTGTGCTTAGGCTGGAATTGGGCATAAAGTGAGTACTTATCTCACTGCTTCGTTGCTCTCCAAAATGACTGTTGTAGTTTGCCCTCCCACCAGGTGCAGGAGAGAGTCCCTTTTCCCACATTCTTAAAAGCATTTTGTATTATTGGTCTGAGTTTTGTCAGTCTTATTATAGATCATAAAATACTATTGCTTTGTTTTAATTGCATTTCACCAATTAATGGTGAGTTTCAGTGTTTCTTTATTTACTTGTTAACAATTCATGTTTTTGCTTTTTCCATGACTTGTCTAATTTCTCTAGCCCACTTTTCAAAATTGAATTTGTTGCTTTCGTGAGTGAGTTTGTACGAGTTCTTTGTATGTTCTGTGGGTATTGATTTTCTAGTTAGGCATTGCAAGTGGCTGTTCCTAGTTTGTCACTCAACTTTTCTGGGCTGTCCTTTGTTGAACTAATGTTCTTAATTTTAATGCAAAATTCATCAACATTTTACTTTACGGTGTGTGCTTCGTGAGTCTTAAGTATTCCTTCACTGTCCCAAAGTCACCATGGCATTCTTCACATTTTCTTTCATGATGGCTCTTAGTTTTACCCTTCACTTGTAGGTCTGTATTTCGTTTGAATTCTACCTTTGTTTCAAATGTGATAAGAACTTAACACTTTTTCTCCATTAAGCAAGCCAGTGTTCTTAACATTGTCTTCTAACACCCATCAATTTGTCATACATGAAGTTCTTATATTGTGTGAGTGTCTGTTTCTGAGCTTGCTCTCCCCTAGTCTGTTGGTTTATTAATCTTTTTGTTATCATACTCCTGTTACTTCTATGGATTTGTTATATGACTTAAAATCTAATAGTACTAGTTGTTCCTCCTCTTTTTCCTTCCCTTTTTCCTCCTCCCTTTTCCTCTTCCTCCTCTTCTTATTCCTTCTTCTTTTTCTTCTTCTGAGTTGTAGTCTTGGTGTATTGCTGAGATTGACCTGGGGCTCCTGCACTGAAGTCATTCTTCTGATTCAGTTTCCCAAGTAGCTGGAACTATAGGTGTGAGCCACTGTGCCTGTCCTCCTCTTCTTTCTAAAAAAGTTGGCAGCTATGTGAACCTAACAGACCATGTACTTTTTGAGAATTTTCCGTTTTCACAGGATTTGAAGAAACTTTACTTTAGTCTGGTGACATAGTGGTGGTACAGCGTGTGCTTAGCATGCCTAAAGTTCTAGGTTTGATCCCCAGCACCAAAACAAAAGACAGACAAAAATTTATTTAAAATAAATGCAGGCTCACAGGGAAGTTGCAAAAATAGTGCATACAGGTCTGTTAATCCTTTGCCCAGCTTCTCCCAATGGTGACATCTTATATAAATATAACATCAAAACTAGGACATTGGCCCTGGAGCTGTATTCTTTTTTTTTAAAATGTTTATTTTTTAGTTGTAGGTGACAGAACATCTTTATTTTATTTTTATGTGGTACTGAGGATCGAACCCAGTGCCTTATGCGTGCTAGGCGAGCATGCTACCACTGCGCCATAATCCCAGCCCCTGGAGCTGTATTCTTAACTAGACCACAGACTACATACTTTTCACCAGTGTCATAGGATTTTGAAAAATTAATTGTTTTGAATTTGTAGACTAATTGGAGTCAAATTGATGTCTTTACATCCATGAAGAATGGGTCATTCTTTATTATTCAGATCCTTCTTCACATCCCTTAATGGAGTTTTAAAATTATGTGCATGCCAGTTTCTAAAGTAGGAATGGAGGATATAGAAATTATTCAAACATGGCTTTTACCTTAAAGAGTTATAAGAAATATACATATAAACTAAAAAGTGTAATAAAGTATTTTAAGTGCTGTGATCATATATACAGGTCATGAATGCGACAATAGGAGAAAATAATAAAATAGGACTGAATCTGATAGTTGATGTGAATTGTGGGAATTTTGGGGAGCTCTTACACCTTTTAAAAATTTTTCTTGACCCAATATTCTAGAGTAGTAACTGACAGAAACATTGAATGAATGACTGAAGAATATTTGAATTGTTCATAGCGTTTTTTTTTTTTTTGTACTGGGGATTTAACCCAGGGGTGCTTTGCCATTGAGCTATATCCGTAGCCCTTTCTATTTCTTATTTTGAGAAAGGGTCTTGCTTAGTTGCTTAGGGCCTCACTAAATTTCTGAGTCTGGCCTTGGTACTTGTGATCCTCTCTCTCAGCCTCCCTCTCAGCTTCCTGTCTGGGGAGGGCATAGCATTTTGTTTATAAAAGTAACAATTATTTTTAACTCCTGTAGCCATTCATTCTACTTTGTAACATTAGATAAAGCCAACCAGACTAACAGAATAATTTTTTAAAAAGAGTTGGTCTGACAAAAATAGATGATGTGGAAATTTACAAAAGGATAGCCATGTATGTCTCTCTTTGAAGTGCTGTTTTTTAAACAGAATTTGGATATTGTGTGCATTTTATTTCCAGCTCAAGCAGAATGAGTGATTTTTGAAAACAGCTTTATTGAGGTATAGTTGATAATAAATAAACTGTACATCACTAAATTGTAAAACTTGTTATGTTTTAGTGTGTGTCCATGTTTCAGAAACCATCACCATTATCGAGATAAGCAAGTTATTATCCCCAAAAGTTGCCTGGTGTCATTTTTTAATACCTCTTTTCCTCCCTTTCTCAGATATCACAGGTTAATTTGCTTTTTATAGAAGTTTATGTTAGTCATAAATCATGTGGTACTCTTTGTCTTGATTCTTTTACTCAGCATAAATGAGATTTATCCATGTGTATTAGTAGTTGCTGACTAGTATTCTATTGTGTAGTAGTTCACAATTTATTAACCTCTTGATGAAGAGTTGAGTTGTTTTTACTTTGGGGCTCTTAAATAAAGGGGCAGTGAACATTTTTATACAGCTCTTTGTATGAACGTAAAGTTTCTTTTGGGGGAGGGGGCATTAACCTAATACTGGAATGAGTAGATCAGATAGAGGTGTATGTTTGACTTTTTAAGAAACTGCCAAGTGCTTGTACCTACCCTTCTACATTTCTTCTAGCCCACTATGGGAGTTTTAGTTCCTCCACATCCTTGCCACCACTTGATATGGTCTTTCTTTTAAATTTTAGCTGTTCTAATAGGTGTGAATCTTACTGTGGTTTAAGTTTGCATCTCCCTTATGATTAATGACATGGAACAGCTTTTCATGTGTTTATTGCTATCCATGGGTCTTTTTTTGCTAAGGGTCTGCTCAGATTTAATTTACCCATTTTTAATTGGCTTGTTTGCTTTCTTATTAAGTCAGAGAGAGAGAGAGAGAGACAGAGACAGAGGCACTCTGTATGTAAATGTGTATATATATTCTGGATACAAGTTCCTTATCAGATATGAGATTTGCATCTATTTTCTCAGTTTGTGGCCTGTCTTTTCTTCTTTAACATGTTTTTCAAAGAGCAGTCATTTCAGATTTTGAAGAAGTCCAGTTTATTGGTTCATTCTTTCATAGATTGAGATTTTTGTGTCTTATCTAAAAACAAACAAACAAACAAAAAAGCATAGCTTAACTCAAGGTCCCTAAGGGTTTTCTTCCAGCACTTTTATAGTTTTAGGTTTTACACTTAGGTATAAGATTCCATTTTGTTTTACTTTTTGTATATGGTTCAAGGTATGGAATCTAGTTTTGTTTTAATGGGCATTTTATCATTCCAGCATAATTTGTTGAAAGTCTGCTCTTCAGTGAATTGTCTTTGCATCTTTGTCCATTTAAAACTGGGTGTATTTCTGGACTCCCTTTTCTGTTTCATTGATCCATTTTTTTCCTCTTCATGCCATTGTCGCCCTGTAAGCTGCTGTAGCTTTAGTTTTATTAAGTCTTATAACTATGTAGTGTTAGCCAACCAACTCAAAGTTTTACACAATTTGTTTTACATAATTTGTACTTATTCAAAGTTGGTTGGCTGTGTGAAGTTATCTGCATTTCCATATGAATTTTAGAACCAGCTTTTCAATTTCTACATAATAGCTTGCTATGATTTGCATTAGAATACATTGAATCAGTAGATTAATTAGGGTAGAATTGACTTCTTAAAATATTGAGTCTGGCATCCCATGAACAAAGTTTCTCTCTCCATTTATTGTTTTTAGGTCTTCTGATATATTTTCAGCTGAGTTTGGTGGTTTTCACTTAGGTCTTTTAATTTTTTGGTCAGCTTTTCCTCTAATTTCATATTTTAATGCTATTTCTAGTGCTGTTAGTTTTTAATTTCAATTTCCAGTTGTTCATTTGTATCAGTCATGTTTTCTATTTTGTATGTGTCATGATACTTAAGCATCGTAGTGCCGTGCAGACGTGGGAGTGGACTGCCCCGCCCAGGGTTAGCTAGCCCCTAGAGGTAGTAAGCAGCATGCCTGCGTGCTGCCTCTCAGGGCAAACCAACCACATCCAAGTGCGTCCCTTCCCCGCTGCCCTCAATAATCACAGCGCCAGATACCAGACGAGGTGCCCGTCCCTGTCCTAGAGCCTGCCAAAACCAGTCATGCTGCCCAATCCTAAGTCTGCTACGCTTGTTTGCCACCTTCATACCCCTTCCTGTGGAACATTTGAAGACTCTGGCCCTGTGCTTTCCCCTCGCTCCTTCTTTTTGACCGTCCTAAAGAGCACTGTGTGCCCTTATGTGGTGTGGCATGTTGTGCCCCCTCCTCTTGGGAACTGTGAGTACCAAACTGTTTTTTCCAATGATAACCATCTGATCTGTTATCCTAAACTTTTTGAATAGAAACAAAATCCTGGGGACATTTTAAAATAGTGTTGCAATAGTATATAGAAGTACAATTGATTTTTGTATATTGACCTTGTATTCTGTAGCCTAGATGAAAGTAATTTGTTAATTTTAATAGCTGTTTTGTAGTTTTCATTGAAAATTTTTTCAATGAGAAAATTTTGGTGAAATTCATTTTGTGGTGCTGGGGATCAAACTTGTGCATGCTATACAAGTGCCGTACCTCTAAGCTCCACCCTCAGCTCATTGGATTTTCTTTCTTTCTTTTTAACACTAATCTTTTGCAAGTAATGTGGATTTTTTAAAAATATATTTTTAGTTGTCAGTGGACTTTATTTATTTATATGTGGTGCTGATAATCGAACCCAGTGCCTCACACATGGTAAGCAAGCACTCTACCTCTGAACCACAGTCCCAACCCCCATTGGATTTTCTAAATACAAAATCATCTCATCTGTGAATATGGGTGCCTTTTATTTGTTTTTCTGGCCTTCCTGCACCAGCTGTAACTTTCAGTACAATGTTGAATAGATGTAGTGAGAGTGGATATCTTAGTGTTATTCCTAATCTTACACAGAAAGAAATCATTCTTTTTTTTTTTTTGGTACCAGGGATTGAACTCAGGGGTACTCGATTGCTGAGCCACATCCCCAGACCTATTTTGTGTTTTGTTTTAGAGACAGGATCTCACTCACTGAATTGCTTAGCACCTCAGCATTGCTGAGGCTGGCTTTGAACTCATGATTCTCCTGTCTCAGCCTCCCAAAGTGCTGGGATTACAGGTGTGCGCCACTGTGCCCGGCTAAGAAATCATTTCACCATTAAGTATGCCATTTGACTTAGATTTTTTTTTTCTTAATTGCTCTTACCAGGCTGAGGAAGTTCCCTTCTGTTTCTACTTTGCCGAGAGTTTTTGTTGTTGTCGTTGTTTGTTTTGGTTTTAAGCAGGAACAGATGTTGGATTTTGTCATGCTTTTTCCTACATCTGTTGAGATAGAAAATATGAGTTTTTCTCTTTTTAGTTTATTGATATGGTGGATTACTTGATTTCAAATGTTCAACTAACATTGTATTCCTGGGATAAACCCCAATTAGTCATGATGTGTTGTTCTTTTTAGATGTTATATATCAAACCCCTATAGGGTTTGATTCACCAGTGTTTTGTTTAGAAATTTTGCATTTATGTTCATGAGGGATATTGGTCTGTAGCTTTCTTTATTTGTAATGTCTTTGCCTGGTTTTTGTATTAGGATAATACTGGCCTTGTGGAATACATGGAAAAGTAATTCCCTTCTCTTCAGTTTGCTAGAAGAGTTTGTCTTGAATTGGTAGTGTTTTTCCATTAAACATTTTGTTGAATTCATCAGTGAAGCCATCTGGGCCTGGAGTTTTCCTTGTGGGGAAGATTTAAAGAAAATTTCAGTTTCTTTAATAGATACAGAACTAGTCAGACTATTCTTTCTTGAATGTTCCTTGGTAGTTTGTGTCTTTTGAGGAATTGTGGATTATTTATTTATTTTTACTTTTTAGAATTTATTTCTATAAATAATACAAGTAATGAATACTGTTCCTAATATTCCCTTACTTCTGCTTCAGTGTCCATGGAATCTGTAGTTTTTTTAATTCTTCATATATGCTAGATATAATCCCTGTCAGAGGAGCAGCCAGCAAAGAATTTCTCCATTCTGTAGGCGCTCTCTTCATTCTCTTAATCATTTCCTTTGCTGTGCAAAAGCTTTTTCATTTGATGACATCCCATTTATTGATTCATGGTTTTATTTCTTGGGCTTTAGGGGTCTTGTTGAGGAAGCTGGTGCCTGCATCTGTATGATGAAGTGTTGACCCTGTGTTTTCCTCTAGCAGATGCAAATTTTCTGGTCTAATTCCTGATCCATTTCAATTTGAGTTTTGTGCAGGGTGAGAGATGGGGTTTAATTTCATTTTTCTACACATAACTAGCCAGTTTTCCCAGCACCATTTGTTAAAAGTCTCTTTTCTTCAATATGTATTTTTGACACCTTTGTCAACTATCAGATGGCTGTCAAGTGTGTGGCTTTGTCTGTCTTTTATTCCATTCCATTTGTCTTCATGTCTGTTTGGATGCCAATACTGTGCTGTTTTTGTTACTGTAGCTCTGTAGTATAATTTAAGATCAGGTGTCCTCATGTCTCCTGCCTTGCTCTTACCACTTAGAATTGCTTTCATTATTCTCAATCTCTTATTCTTCTAAATTAATTTAAGGAATCCTCCCCCCCACCCCCCCAGTTCCTTGAAGAATGTCAGTGGTGTTTTATGGGGATTGCATTGAATCTGTATATTGCCTCTGGTAGTATGGCCATTTTTTTTTTTTTTGGTACTGAGGATTAAACTCAGGGGTACTCAACCACTGAGCCACATCCCCAGCCCTATTTTGTGTTTTATTTAGAGACAGAGTCTCACTGAGTTACTTAGCACCTTGCCGTTGCTGAGACTGGCTTTGAACTTGTGATTCTCCTGTCTTAGCCTCCCAAAATGCTGGGAGTAAAGGTGTGCATCATCACCCGGCTAGTATGGTCATTTTGACTATATTAATTCTGCCTATCCAAGAGCATGGAAATTCTTTTTGTTTTCTAAGGTCTTCTTAGATTTCTTTCTTCAGTTTTCTGTGGTTTTCATTGTAGAGATCTTTTACCTCCTTGATTAGAATAATACCCAAGTATTTTATTTTTTTGTTTTTTGAGGTTATTGTGAAAAGGGTGGTTTTCCTGATTTCTTTCTTTGCATAATTGCTGTTGGAGTATAGGAAAGCTATTGATTTATGAGTGTTAATCTTGTATTCTGCTACTTTGCTTAATTCATCAGCTCTAGATGTCTTATAGTGGAGTTTTTTTTGTGTGTCTTCTCAATAAAGGATCATGTCATTATCATGTCATTTGTATCCTTTTAATCTCTTTCTCTTCTCTGATTGCTGTGGCTAGAGTTTTGAGAACTATATTGAGTAGTAGTTGTCTTGTTCTTGATTTTTGAGGCAGTTCTTTCAGTTTATCTCCATTTGGTATGATTTTGGCTTTGGCTTTGTCACACATAGCTTTTATAATGTTGAGGTAAGTTCTATTTCACCCTAGTGTGTGCAGCATTTTTAACATGAGTGGATGCTGGATTTTATCAAAGACCTTTTCTGCATCTGTTGAGGTGATCATGTGATTGTTGTCCTTACTTCTATTTAAGTGATGAATTACATTTATTGATTTGTGTATGTTGAACCAACATTGCATTCCTGGGATGAAACCCACTTGGTCATGGTGTATTATCTTCTTGGTGTGTGTCTGAATACCGTTGGCTAATACTTTGCTAAGGACTTTTGTATCTAAGTTGATCAGGGATATAGGTTCATCTGGATTTTCTTTCCTTGATGTGTCTTTGACTGGTTTTGGTATAAGGGTTATATTGGCTTCATAGAATGCATTTGGAAGTGTTCCCTCCCTTTCAATTTCATGGAATAATTTGAGAAAGTCTTGTGTTAGTTCTTCTTTAAAGGCCTGGTAGAACGCAGCTGAGAATCCATCTCGTCCTGGGCTTTTCTTTGTTGGAAGACTTAATTGCTATCTCAATTTCATTATTTGATATTGGCCTATTTGTGTTTTCTATATCTTCTTGATTCAATTTGTGCAGGTCATATATATCTAATTATTTGTCAATATTTTCCCAGTTTATTGGAGTATAGATTTTCCTAGTAGTTCTTTTTTTTTTAAATGTAGTTGTAGATGGACAGAATGCCTTTATTTGTTTATTTTTATGTGGTGCTAAGGATCGAACCCAGTGCCTCACATATGCTAGGCAAATACTCTGTCACTGACCTAAGAATAGCCCCAGACCTAAGAATAGTTAGCCCCAGACCTAAGAATAGTTCTTAATGATCCTCTGGATTACAGAAGTGTCTATAATGATATCGCCTTTTTCATTGGCAATTTGTTTATTTGCGTCTTCTCTCTTAAAAGTTAAGAGTTTTTAAATATTGAAAAGAGATATTTTAAATGAATTGCTACAATCTTAGAAGTAGATGCAATCTGAAATAATCTGAAATAACTATTAGACTAAGGGGAGAAGAAAGTTAGATAAAGATGGTGATTGCAACTGCATTTTTTAAAAGAAATAATCATATATTTAAAATTAGGAATATATGTATTCCTAAGCATGATTTGTAATTTCTTACAGATTTGTGGGATCTCTGGGTACTATCATCATAAAATGTAAAGATTTTCGAATTATTCAGTTGGATATTCCTGGAATGGAGGAATGTTTAAATATAGCCAGTTCCATTGAGGTAAGTATTTTGGAGGCAAAATCTGGTGGACAAAAAAATGTTACATTCTGCCTCAATTCAGCTCTTTTATCATGTTTTCTGACTCTGATACTAAAATCTGACAGGAAAAGCCTCACCCTAACTCATCGTTACTTCAGTGTCATGGGATTGTTTTGACTTACGGTAGTTTTTAATGTTAATCATTTTATATGAGTAACCCTAATTCCATGAACTGCTTAGATTTCTGTGGAATTGCATTCCAGGGACATTATAGAATTTCCATGGGTTCATAGTGGTCAATTTATAGATACTATTTTACTTGAGCATGTACAAGTATGTAGATACATTGGGAAAACTTAGAGAATTTAGTAAAGAGGTTCTTGGGAGAAACTTGACAGTTTTGTTTGATATTTCATGTTTATTATTTAAATCTTTATATTTTTCTCTGAATCAAAGGCAGTTGGTGGACTTTTTTTGATGCTCCAATGGTTTTTTTCAAATAACATCATATGTGGAATTTTAAACCAATAAAATAACCTCTAGAATTGCTTTGGGTCGTGTTACAGTAGGATGTATTGGGGGATATGGAAGCCCCCTTGACTCCCCCTTCCCCCACCCTCTGAGTGCTTCCTCATACATTGAGAACCATTAATGAGAGTGTTTTCTTCTTTCGGAATCTTCCAGGAAAGTAACTACACGCAGATTTTTTTTTTCTTAATGTACTAGTATATCTTTTGTAATACATGCAACTCTAGACCCTTGGATAGAGATATTAATGTAATATGATTCTTGTTATAGTACAGTTTGATTCTTGATTTTACTACTTGGTACCCTGTGACTATGGGCAAAGTTTTTAACCTCTCTGACAACTAGTTTTCTACTTCGTAAAATGAGGATGATATTTAGTACCTTTTAGGGCTGTTGTAAGAATGATATTAGTTGATTTATGTGGAGTGCTTAATATAATATGTGCAAATAGTAGCTACCATTTGAGTGCCTTCTGTCATTTACTGAGTGAAAATTAATGGTAAGAATTTGTAGCAAAAATATCCACATAAGATTTACTATCTTAAACATGTCTAAAGGTACTATTCAGTTGAGTATAATATTTATGGGGCTGGGGATATAGCTCAGTTAGTAGAGTGCTTGCCTTGCATGCACAAGGCCCTGGGTTCAATCCCCAGCACCACCACCAAAAAAAAAAAAAAAAAAAAAAAACAAGTATATTCATATCACTGTAACAGATCCCCATGGCTAAAGCAAGTAATTATCACCTGTGGTTTTAGTCTTGTTTTTAGTAAATCTAAGTTTTCATATTCATTTTCATCAGTTTGCTTAACACAGAATGTGTTTGTTTTGTATTTACTTGAACAATATTGAACATTGGTTCCATCAAAAATAGTAGAAATTTTACTTGGATAATTTAAATTTCAGTTGAAGAACTTATATTATTTTTTATCTCATCCTAACCAAATTTGGTATACACTGAAGTTTTAAGTTACCTTAGGCTAAATCATTGCCACTAAATTTTGTCAATTAACTCTGGGTTTATATTGTTTTCTAGATAATTATAGAGGGGAAAAAAAGGGAGACATTCTTAAAAATCTATAGGATATTGCTTGTTTTTAAAATAAGATTAGAGAAATATAGAAGTGATGTTTTTGGTACTGAGTAAATGGCATGTATCCTTTTTTGTGCATTTGTTAAACTTTTTTAAGGACATGAGAAGATGAAATGAGCTGTTTTACACAGCTGTCATTTGGAAGTAATGTGACATTGGTCTGGCCAGATTCTTTAACATAAGTGAGAAAGCATTGTAACTTCCAGACCATTAAGTTGAAATAATCTCCCACTATTTGGGCAGAGGAATGCCACTGGCCTTCTTCAGTTGAGAGAGAAGGTGGGGGAAGGGGGGGAGAGTATGTGTTGGGGGGGGTGGGAGTGTGTGTTTCAAGTTATGAGGTTGGATTTTTGCTGACCTGTCTGCATTTTTGTTCTTCTCCCTCTGTGACCAGTGATCTGTGAGATGGCTAGTTGGTGGGTGTTAGAGATGCTACCAGTGGTGCAGCATGGTGGTGAAGAAGGAGGTAGAGCTTATTACCCACTTATTGATTGCATTCACTTAGCTTTGATAGCATCTGACACCAATCAGTTGCCTAAGTGGCTATATGTATTACCCAAAGCTCTTTAGAAATTGACTCATCATGTAGAAACCCTCAGGGGTGAAAAGAAGCCATAAATATGACCTCTGAAAATGAATGCTCTATTGAATGTTTTTACAGCATAGTGGATACATGTAGGAGACCTGGCCTCAAGCCTTTGCCTCGCATCCCACCGCTATCCCCCATGCTGCATACATTTTAATTTAGGGGTAATAAGTGACTCCCTCAGTAGCACAGGCTTCCTCTACAAGTTCTTTATTATTAAGAAGAGTCCATGTACCCCAAAATATTCTGCTGCCACAGATAGACTTCCACTGGAAGAATAAATGGCAAGTAAGTGCTCAGTTTTCCAAATTGTAGCAAGAAGCATGATGAAGCCTTTTTCCTGTGGAGTTTCAGCTGCCTTTTAGAATTGAAATGTTTTCAGTTCTTTTAGCATTAATATGTTTAAAGGAGAAGATTTATCTCTAGTGACATAAAACATAATCACAAGTAGAAATATGAGTGCTTATTGCCTGCAGAGTGATTGCTGATTTGCATTTAAAATAGCAGCTGCCATGTGCAAGGCCCAGGGTTTTTTTCTCAGCACTGCAAAGAAAAGAACCAGTTGTACCAACCAAAGCAGCTCTGACCTAGGACGGATGTGGACTTTTGTGCTTCTGTTGGTGCAGTTAGCATCCAAAGACAAATAATTTTGGACAAAGTTTATGAATAATTTTGGATGGGGATGGTTTTTGTTAAGCTGCTGAACTACATGTCCAGTGTAGTACTGGAAATCATGGGCCTGTCCTTTTGTGAGCCAGACCTTACTGTGACGTAGAGGGAGATAACTTCATTCTGAGAGCTGTGAGGTACTGAGACTATCATAACCTCCCCCTCAGGTGAGTGTGCCTGTAGTCACTGCCCTTTGAACTACACTGATTGATTAGCCATAGTATTTCTCAGCCATAGTATTGCTTTTATCCATAACCTCCTGTCAAAAGGATGAGCCTGCCAGGTGGGGGATGTGTTCCATCTGTCTGCCCCTCCCATCTGGTCAGGTTTTCCTGGTTTATTCCCCAAAATTCAAGTACTACAGATAAATCTAGGCTCATTTGTGGACCATAGAGTTATTACCCCAACTTGAGACCAGGTCATGTACCATAAATATATGAATATACCTCACCAATTGACATATTGGTTCTAGGATGGAAGAAATAAACACTGATTGAATTTCTACACATGAGGCACATGTAATAGCTAAAATTATCTTTGGTTTTATTTTGTGTCAGAAACATTGCATGTAAACTGTTACTACATACATGATGTCTCTTAATGCTGCTGGTGACCTTATAGGGTGGGTATTGTTATTTCTCCCTGTTACATTTGAGCAATTGAGGTATAGTGAAGTTAATGGACTTGCCCACTTCTTACCTGCTACTGCACAGCTGGATTTGGAACCTGAGTCCAGTGACTTCTGATTGAGTTTTGGCCACTAAGCTTTATTATTTCTTCTTGTACTTATTATAAGGCACTCATTATAAATAATTTACATATGTTTAAATAGCTAGTAACTGGATTTTTAGCCCAAGAACTTACTGAATAACTCAAAACTCTTTGTTCTCTGATCCCTAGAAATTCTTGGACCTTTTTATTAAGCTTTATTAAATTGTGTGAAGAATTGTTTCATTTTTCTCCTAGAATTGGTGTGCACTTTTTTTGTTCTTTGTTTCCATTCAGGCAATATGTATTGAATGTATGTTGTGTATCAGATGCTTTATGAAATGCTGGAAACATGGAAATTGGCTTCAATAAGACTATGGCTCTGTCTATACAAAGGTTAGAGAGCTGCATTGGGTGTGTATCATAATAGGTGAGGTTTGTGCATGCTCCCGCTTCTTCAGTTAGAATGTGCTGAAGTTGTGGCATGTCTCTTTTTTCTTTCTATCACTAGGCATTGTCTACCCTGGACTCTGTTACTCTGATGTACCCTTTTTTCTACCGGCCCATGTTTGAGGTAATAGAAGATGGCTGGCATTCCTTCCTTCCTGAGCAAGAGTTTGAACTCTACTCTTCAGCTGTAAGTTAATGTTTGAGAATTATGGGTAATTAGAAATAACGCAGCACTTTGTTTCATTTGTGAGAATGATCACTTTTCTTTGAAGAGAGATCAAGTGAAGTTGACTTGCCTAAAAGATGTTTCTGTTAGTTGTTAATGTTGCAGCCTCTGACTTTCAGAGATTTGTATAATTTGTTCACTGCTGCAGCTGAAATGCCTTTTCTTCCAGTGGATTAATGTATTCTAAATATTACTTTTTAAATTTTGAAAATGACATTGATAAACATTAATACCTGCATAAAAATAATCCTGGCATATTGTGAGTTAATTGTTGGGTATTTTAAAAGTATCTCCTTAGAAACAACTTTATGTATAGTAATTAGGTTCTGAGCTGTCTTCACAATTGTATTGAACCCATTGAACCCATTGGGTACCTTAGATAATACTAAAGAACCATCTAGCACATTTGTTTCTATGGGTCAATTTTTATTTTTTATAATTTGGGTTGCTCAGACCAGGTAACTAGAACCAGGTTTTTTTTTTTTTTTTTTTCCCTGTTCTGGCTATTTTACTTCTTTCTTCTTCCTCATACTTCTATGAAAATACTTCTATAAGTGGGCACTGGGCCAAGAAAAAGGGATAGGAACCGTGGAATTTAAAGAGCAAAGGTGTCCATAGCAGATAGCAGCTAGTGAGAAAGAAAAGGTAATTTTATATTCTTATACAAGGACTTCTTTTTTTTTTTTTAAGGCCCATTAGTCCCAATGACATGTGGTATTGAAAAGAAAGAATAAAAACATAGCTATAAAGATACTTTGTGTTGTATTCCCGACATATTATTGATGGCTTGACTTTCTAGGAGTCTTGTTTCCTCATTAGAGAAGGAAAAAGTGTTAAGCAAATTGATCTCAAGAATTCTTCCACTTATTTAGCACACTGTTATTTGAGAATTATCCAGAAAGATTATTTCAGATTCATTGCTGAAATACACATATAGCTTATCTGTATTCCTCCTGCTACCACTTTAGAAATTTTATATGCAAAAGGCAATGATAAAGTTTTGCTTCTGGTTCTGGTTGAATAGCACCTATCTCACAAGCCCTTCTGCAGATATCAATGACAGTGTGAATCATCTACCAAAAACTACCTGGTCAAGTAATCAAAAAACAGCCATTTTAAAGGAAGTCAACATTTAGAGGAAATGGGTGGCAGAGTGAGTTTCCTGTTTTGTTTTGTTTTGTTGTGGCTTTGCCTGTGAAGCAGCTAACATTCCGGTAGAAAGCCCTCTTTCTCTCTGGTGGGAGAAGCCAGAGGAAGGAGCCTAGGGCAGCCAGAGATGGAAGAGAGGAATGCCGAATTCTGGACAGGAGTGGGCCATAGAAGGGGATCCTGGATCCTGCATAATGCCTGGAGTCTCTGGCTGACTTGGGGACAGAGTGAGCTCAGAGCTTAGCTGCCTTGCACCACAGTGTTAGAGTTTGCAGATAAGTCTAACCAAATTATTTGCCTGCTAAAACAAAGCTTCAGCATTCTCCAAAGGCATAGCATAGAACGCCTAGATGGAGCATGTATGTTTCCTCAGTGTACAATCACAGATGTCTAGGATACAGTCCAAAGTTGAACCAGGATAATGTCACCCACTCCCCCTGAGGAAAAAAATGATCAATTTCTGACCCCAGGATGACTCAGAAGTTCAAATTATCACAAAAGGATTTTAAAACAGCTGTAAAAACTACTCAGGTAAGAAAAACTAAGCTTAAAATAAAAAGAACAACAAAGAAGACAAAAGCAGAAATTAAAGCGTTGCCTTCATGCTGTTCACAACATGTGTAGATAGACAACATCCAGAAGCAGTAGTGTAAGAATTTAGTGTGGAATGGCTGAGTGGATACATAGACCTAAATAGTTGGCAAGTGTTTTACATTTTATATAATACAGGCTAATATTTAAGGTAAGTATAAGTTTATAAGTGTAAATATATAAGGTAAATATAAGTAAATAGAATTGTAATCATATTTAAGTTAGAGATGTAAATTACTATGTTTAATTAAAGATATATATTAAAGATATTTAAGATATGTTATTCATATTAAAGATGTATATTGCCATCCCTAGAACAGGATTCCTCAGCCTTGGCACTGTTGATATTTGGGCTCTATAATTCTTACTGCAGGAGGCTTCTTGCGCCTTAGAGTATGTTTAGCAGCCTCCCAGGCATGGGCACTACTGTTTGCCAGTAGTATTCTTCCTCCTACTCTCTAGTTGATTCCAGACATGGACGAATGTTCCCTTTGGGCAAAAATCATTTGTTTGAGAACTAATACCCTGGAGCAATTGCTTTAATAAAATGCAAAGAAATATATTTAAAAAGTTAAATTGGAATTCTGAAAAGTATTTAATCCAAAAGACGGCAAGAAAGAAGAAACAAAGCAATAAAAACAGGGAACAAACAAAATAATTAAATCCTTGATTAAAATCCACCTATAACAATAACTATTTTAATATTGGTGAGCCAGGCACTCCAATTAAAAGGTAGAGATTGTCAGGATGAATTAAAGAAAAATAAAAGATCCAGATGTATGCTGTATACTAGAGATTTGTTTTGAGTATAAGCACAGATAGTTTGAAAATGGGTGAAAAAAGATGTACTGTACAAACAGTAAGCATAAAAAGGCACAAGTAACTGTTAATTCCAGATTAAAAAATAAAAAGGCTTTAAGACAGGCACATTTTATAATAATAAAAAAGGGTTATTTTATATTTAACATACATATGTATGTATGTATTAGCACAAGTTGGCAGAAGTGAAGAAATAAGCAGTTCTACAGTCAGGATAAGAGATTATTAAAATGATCCTCTTGTCAATGAATAGAATTAGGCTAAAATAACAGCGAGACAAGTAGAGACATAAAAGATCTGAACAGCATTGTTTAGTATTTATAGAATGCTCCTTTAACTTCTCCAGAATATGCATTCTTCAAGAGGCACATGGCGTGTTCCCCAGGAGAGACCATAAGCTGAGATGTCAACTAAATCAAAATAAGTTTAGTAGGATTAAAATCACATAGACTATCGTCTCTGACCACAAAGAAATTATAAATCAATAACACTGAGATATCTAGGAATATCTCCTAATATTTCTAAATTACACAGAATATTTATAAATAATCTGTGGTTCAAATATGAAATCACTTAGAAAATGTGGAGAACAGAAAGATAATTAGAGTGCAGTTTCTCAAAATCTGTGGAGTATAGGTAAGGCAAAGTTTGGAGATAAGTGTGCAGCTTTTAAATTCTTTTTTTTTTTTTGGTACCGGGGATTGAACTCAGGGGCACTCGACCACTGAGCCACATCCCCAGCCCTATTTTGTGTTTTATGTAGAGACAGGGTCTCACTGAGTTGCTTAGCGCCCCGCCATTGCTGAGGCTGGCTTTGAACTTGTGATTCTTCTGTCTTAGCTTCCCAAAGTGCTGGGATTACAGGCAAAAATGTGCCTGGCAAAAATTCTTAAACTAGAAAAGAAAATGAGTCTAAAAGCATGGACCTAAGCACCAACTTAGGAAACTAGAGGGGACAAAAACAGAAAGAGGGAGAAAGTAAAAATAAAGGCAGAAAGCAATAAGATAACTAGAATTAATAAGCAAAGAATTAATTAGTATTAATAAGTTAATTCATTTATTGATTGATTCATATTGATTAATTTATTAGAAAGCAATAAGATAACTAGAATTAATAAGCAAAGAATTAAATAGCAAAATCAATATACAAAGTTGGCTGTGCACCTATAATCGCAGCATTTCAGAGACTCAGCATTTCAGATCCTTCCACCTCGACTGAGGTGGAAGGATCACTTGAGTCCAGAAGTTGGAGAAGTTCATGACCAGCCTGGACAACATAGCAAGACCATGTCATAAAAGAAGAGGAAGTTCATAACTACAGTTGCAATCTGTATACTGAAAGATGCAAAACATTGCTGAGAGAAGTTGTAGGAATTCTAAATAAATGGAGATATACTATGTTCATTAGTTGGAAGACAACATGGTTAAAATCAGGAATTGGTTTGACGTGGGAAGGACAAGATAGTGAACATTTTAGGTTTCACTGGTCATGTGCTCTGTTGTAACTACTCTACTCTGCTGTTGTAGCATGAAAACAGCAATAGACAGCACACCAATGAATAGGTGTGCCAGAGTCCAATAAAACTTTATTTATAAAAACAGGCACAGTCTGGATTGGGGTCACTGTGGTGGCATTTCTCTCCAAATTGATCTATAAATTCAATGCAACCCTCATCAGTATTCCAACAAGTGATTTGTAGAAATGAAAGAGATTCTAAAATTTATATCGGGAAATACAAACTGACTAGAATAGCCAAAACACCTTTGAAGAAAATAAGATATTTAAAATGCTTGATTTTAGAGCTTCATGTAAAGTGGCAATAATCAAGAAAGTGTGAAATTGGCATAAGGACAAACAGAATATAGGGTCCAGAAAGAAACCGTCCCCTCTATGAGCAGTTGATTTTTGACACAAGGTAACAAGGTGATTCCATAGGGAAGAGACAGCTTTTTCAGCCAATGCCATTGGAATAATTCGGTCTCCATCTGAGAAAACCTAGACTGGTACTTGACACCATCCACAAAAATCAACTCAAAATGTGTTATAGGCCTAAGTATGTTATAGACCTAAACAACTAAAACATCTGGAAGAAGGTACAAGGAAAAATCTTTGTGACTGAGTTGTAAAAGATGTGTGTATCTGCGCGCGCGCACATGCTGGGGATTGTACCCAGGACCTTGTATCCACTCTACCACTGAGTTGCACTCCCAGAAAGAGATTGAGGGGTGACTCCAAAAACAATGGAAAGTCGATTAGTGATTTCTTAGCACTGCATATTTACCAGGTGTGCACAACTGTCAAGACCCATGAAATTGTGTGGTCAAGATGTATAACTTACTTTTCACCTTTTGTCTTAAAGGTGATTAAAAAGTAGAGAACATAATTTAATGTAAAGATTAAATAACTGGTTAGGAACAGCTAAAGAGAAATCTGGAATATAGATGTGAAATGATTACCCAGAATACAGAATAGAGAAACGAGGAAGCTGGAGAAAAAGAGAGGTTAGAGGCATGTATCGATAGTAAAGGAAGCAGATCCAATATTTGTTTATCACATACGAGTTCCAGAAGAAGATAATACAGAAAGTGAAAGAAAGGCAATATTTAAATGGACAATAATTGAGAATTCTCCAGAACCACTAAAAGTGATCGAACCCTTAGTTTAAGGTGTCCCAGCAAACATCATTCAGGGTAATCAAAAAGAAATCTTAGCCGTGTTGTCCAGTCCTTGAACAGTAAAGCAAAGCAAATATTACAAAATTAGCCAGAAGGAAAAGTCAAGTTACCTACATGATATTAGATTAGAAGAGAAAAAAAAGTTTGATAAATATGTGTTCATGATAAAAGCTCTTAACAGGACTGGGGCTGTAATTCATTGGTAGTGTGTGTGCTTAGCAAGTGCGAGGTCCTGGGTTTAATCCGAGACAACCCCCACCACACACGCAGTTGTAGGTGGGTGGCTGGAGATTTCGCTCAGTGGGAAAGCGCCTGCCTAGCATGTGTGAGGCTCTGAGTTTGATCCCCAGCACTGCAAAAACAAACAGAAGCCCAAAGCTTCTTACCAAAATGATTAATGGTGACTACCAAAATCATACGATAAGCACTTTTTGTCATCCTCTGAGTTCAAGAGCAAGGCAAGGGTGCCACCATCACTGTCCCTACTCAGGTCGGTAAGACAAGAGGGAAAAATACAAGGAATAAGGAATAAAATTAAAGAAGCAAAATTGCCATTATTTGTTGATTATGTTAGTGTAGGAAGATGAACGCATCAGGAGAGTGTAAGGATTTCTACAAACCAAGCACAGTTTTGAAAAGATGCAGTTAAAATGCAACATAATTTGTCAGGTCTCTAGGGGCATAGCTAGGTAAAGATATATAAGGCCTTTATTTAGAAAATTGTACACCTTTATGGAAAAAATTAATGCTTAACTGAGCAGAAGTAGTTTGCCCCTGGAGAGGGAGATTTTATCTTAACTGATGTGGTCAGTACAACCTTTCTGAAACTGCAATTGATTTTTACATGGAATTGATAAAAGTTACATAGAAGAGCAAAGGACCAAGAGGAGCCATGTTACTATTAAAGACAAAACAGGAGGAAGAGAAGACAGCCTACTAGACATCAAGCTTATTTTAAAAGCTTTGGGAATTATTAAAATATACCAGTGGTGTAGAATAGAGAGCTGCTCTATATGCTCAAAAACTTTTATTATCAGAGTGGTATTGCAAATCGAACGGAGGACCATATCATTCTCTAGAGTAGGAAGTCAGAAAATCATACATGATAGTAGAAACTCAAGGATCCTTAAGTCTCAGTGTGCTATTTAGAAATTTGGAAGTAAACACTCACATAGAAAATCTAAAAATCTTGAAAATAATTGACTTTGGAGAAATGGAATTGGAATGGGTGATCAGGAAATGGCTAACAATTTTTGTTTTGAATGAATCTCTTAGAAACTTTTTTTTATAGAGCTTTGAAAGGTAAATAAAGTAATTAAAATTTGATGTTGAATTTTGTAAAAGTTTTTTAAAATAACAGTTTTTGCCAGAGATCCTGGGTTTAATTCCCCAGCAATGAAGGGGGAAAAAAAAAGCTTTGTCTTCTAGTACGTCTAACACACTTTTTAGCTTCATCTTTCTACCAGTGAAGCTCATGGTTGGTATATTAGGCCAGCCTGGATTATAGGAGACTTGAATATCTTTTTCCAGTTAAAAGCCTTCTATTGTCTTCAAGCCGTTTTTATTTCTGCTGTTTGAAATAAGGTATTTGATAGGTTTATTTGGTATGTTTTGAGTCCTTAGTCTACTGAGTCAGATTTATTTCATTGACTCCTAAGTGTCTTAGTAGCTAAATTTTTTTTTTTTTTTTTTTTTTTTTAGTATAAGGGATTGAACTCAGAAGCACTTTACCATTGGACTACATCCTTAGTCCTTTTTAAAAAAATTTTTCTAATTTTAAGGCAGGGTCTTGCTGAGTTGGTTAGGGCCTTAACTAGATTGGTGAGGCTGCCTTTGAACTTGTGATCCTCCTGCTTCAGCCTCCTGAGCTGCTGGGATTACAGGCATGCACCACTGTGCCTAGCTAGTAGTGAGTTTTTATCATTTTTAAGGAAGATGTTACCAATCTTACTTTGTTTTCTTACTTTTCTAAATAGCAGAAAGGAACAAAGGATTTGATGTAGGTGGTAGCTTTGTTCCATCTGTTCTGGGTAGGCAGTATTCTGGAATTTTATAGTCTTAGCTGGTGCTGTGCTTTAAGAGGACCATTGGCAAACTGGATGGTACCCAGAAAAGAGGAATGGGGTGCTGTTGGCCTTGATGATTATTGGTGTACTTAATACATGTAACTTGGGGAAGAGGAAACTAAGGGGAAATGACTGTCTTTAAATATTTGATAGGACGTCATATGAAATGTAGAACTTAAGCTGTGTTGTCTGAAATCATGGTAAAAACAATAGAAGTGATAGAGCAACAGGTTTTGCTCATTGTAAGCAAGACCTCTCTAGGAACTAGGGATACAGAGCTGTGCAGGAAGCTGGCTCTGAGGAATGGAGCTCCTTTTCCCTGGAGGTATTTTAAGTGTAGGCTAGGTATCCTTCTAGTAAATTCCAAAGAAATTACTTTTTCATTAATGAAAATTGACCACTGAGGTCCTTTAAATTTTTTCATGTTATCTTGTAACATTGAGATATTTGCTTAGCTTTGAAGTATTTTGTGTTTTTCAGACCAGTGAATGGAGGCTAAGCTATGTCAATAAGGAATTTGCCGTCTGTCCTTCTTACCCACCAATTGTCATAGTGCCCAAATCCATTGATGATGAAGCTCTCCGGAAGGTAGCTACGTTTCGACATGGAGGGCGCTTTCCAGTTCTCAGCTATTATCATAAAAAAAATGGAATGGTAAGTGGTACAGATCAGTGCTGCTTGATCTGCTGAAAGGCTTGGCCTAGGGATCTTTTCCTAGGATAGTTGCTTTTTCTGTGTTCATGGAAGCGACTGGCCAGGTCACTTTCACTAGGACTTCCTTTGTGTAAACTCCAGAAAATCAGGAAGAGGTTGTTGCTATGATGAGGCTGTGATTGAATTCTTTCCATCATGCTTATCCATGTCAAAATAGACATGTCTTCAAGACACAGTGCAAAGGAAAGTAATGTTTATATGATGCTCATAGCAACATTTTTAAGGTAGAAAAAGAGAAATTTCTCTGCCCAGAATGATGGTAAGATACTTTAATTATTCTCACCAAATTTCCATGTGAATGATGACTTGAACAGATGTTTTTATTTTTCTGTTCTCTCTCAGAAGAGGAGAGTGACATGTAATTACTCATACTTTAGAAAACATGGAAGTCAAGTTGGGTGCTGTGGCACACGCCTGTGATCTCAGCAACTCAAGAGGTTGAGGCAGGAGGATGGCGAGTTTGAAACCAGCCTCAACAACTTAGTGAGACCCACAGCAACTTAGCAAGACCCTGTCTCAAAATAGAAAAAGACTGGGGATGTAGCTTGTGGTAAAGTGCCTTTGGGTTTATTTCCCAGTACCATAAAAGAAAACATGGAAGTCAGGAAGTGAATAGGCAAGGACTTGCTGGATATTTTCTAAATATTAGTTTCTAAATTACTTCCTACCTTCTCATTTTCTCTTAGCTGATAAACTCAGCATTCTCATTTTGAAACCAATAATAAATTAGTATATGATTTTAGCTATCTTCCATCCCATCCCCCTGCCAAATGTCTAAAAATGGATATTTAGTATAAACAGAATTTTTAAAATTTGCTATTGTTTATTTATTTATTTTGTGGTACTGGGAATTGAACCCAGATGTGCTTTACCTCTGAGCTACCTCCCCATTCCTCTTTATTATTTACTTTGAGACAAGATCTTGCTAAGTTGCTGAGGCTGGCCTTAAACTTTGCCATCCTCCTGCCTCAGCCTCCTGAGTTACTAGGATTACAGTTGAATGTTAGATAAGATACAGAGGTTGGTAGTTAGTGGTTATTAAGAGAGACTAAAGATAGTTCAAGACAATTCTGGCACTCAGTCTACAGCATTCTACCTTTCCATAATCATGATGTTCTAGTTGGCCAAATGTTCTGCAGGATCTTCAATATAGATGTATCTTCTTCAGGGAACTTCAGTTCACACTATAGACAAATGAAGGGAAAAAGAGCATATAGATTTTGTCATATGCCTAAGCTTGGGAGTATGAGACTCAAAGAGCAGCAAGATGGCTGGACCTGGTAGAGTTTAACAGAGAGAAGGACTCCGGCTTGGGGGAGGGTGTACACAGCAAGCCAGGGTTGGCTTGTTAGGCAGATGTAGTCTCCCAGGTAACAACCGCCTGTGCTCACCTTTGTCTGCACCAGGTTTCAGACCCCCAATCTCTTCTTCCAGTGGAAAGATCCCTCATAGGCAGAAAGAGGCCTGGGGAAATCAGAGAGAAAAGCCTCTGTCCGCATCTACTGTTCACTGCTGTAGGCAGATATAAATTTATTTTTATAGAAGGACAACTTTTCAGAGCCATTCTTGTGTTGACAGAGGTGACAGTGAATTGACAGTGAATTGGGGGTGTGATATTTTACTCCCCTCCAAAATCAAGGTTTATTGGCTCAAAGACCATTATTGTCTTCATTATAGGACCAGGTCTGTTAGTTGCTCGATTCATGAACTTAATGAATTGAAATATTTGATCTTAAAGACGTGATATAATTTACTGTGTTAAATTACATTTCTGTTAATTATTTTGAGATAGTAGGAAGAAAAGTTGTTTAGAAATGCAAGTGTTGCCTTTGTTTTACATTATTACTATTGTTAGTACCTGGAAATATTTCTTTGTTTTTTGATCAAATCCATCTCCAGAATGTTATGTGATTGTTTTCCAAAAGCTATTCTATTTTTAAATTCTTTTTTAGTTGTTGATGGATCTTTATGTATTTAATTTATTTATATGCAGTGCTGAGAATCGAACCCAGTGCCTCACGCATGCTAGGCAAGCGCTCTACCACTGAGCAACAGCCCCAGCCCCCAGATACTACTCTTAATCCAGCCATTTCCTTTCTATTTTCAGAAACTTTAAAAGCTATCCTATTAATTGTCAGCATATTGTACTTCTAGGTAATTATGCGAAGTGGTCAGCCACTCACTGGCACAAATGGGAGAAGGTGCAAGGAAGATGAGAAGCTGATAAACGCTACCCTCAGGGCGGGAAAGCGTGGCTACATCATTGACACTCGAAGTCTGAACGTGGCTCAGCAAGCTAGAGCTAAAGGAGGTGGCTTTGAACAAGAAGCCCATTATCCCCAGTGGAGGCGAATTCATAAGTCCATTGAGAGGTAAAAGATTCTGAAGACAGGGAGGACTCTTAATTGGAAGCTAACTGGAGTGCATGAGCCCTTAGCTATTCAAAAATCACAAGTGTTCAAATGAAATCTGCATTAATTTTAAACCTGCATAATAATTTAGGGTCAGCAATTGAACAACTCATTATGTCCTTTGTTTTATTTGGTCAGTTTCATTAAAGTTTCACAAATAAAAATTGTATCTATTTATGATGTATAGTTTTTTTTTGTTTTTGTTTTTGGTATAGAGGATAGAACCCAGGAGCTCTTAACCACTGAGCCACGTCCCCAGCCCTTTTGAAAATGTTTTATTTAGAGACGGAGTCTCTTTTTTTTTTTGGTACTGGAGATTGAACTCAGGGACACTTGACCACTGAGCCACATCCCCAGCCCTATTTTGTGTTTTATGTAGAGACAGGGTCTCACTGAGTTGCTTAGCGCCTTGCTGAGGCTGGCTTTGAACTCGCGATTCTCCTGTCTCAGCCTCCTTAAGTGCTGGGATTACAGGCTTGCACCATCATGCCTAGCTGAGACAGGATCTCTTTAAGTTGCTCAGGGCCTTGCTGAGTTGCTGAGGCTAGCTTTGAACTCTGATTCTCCTGCCTTAGTCTCCGGAGCTACTGGGATTACAGGAGTGTGCCACTATGCCCAGTGACAACATGCTGTTTTGATATACTTCTGCATTGTGAAATGACTACATCGATTTTTACACACCCATGACCTCATGTATTTATTTTTCTGTGTTGAGAACATTTTAGTCTAACATTTAAGGTCCTACAAATGACAGGATTTCCTTCTTCATTAAGGCTGAATAATATTCCATTGCATATACAGTACCACATATTCTTTATCCCCATTCATCTGTTGATAGATACTTAGATTGATTCCATATCTTAACTGTTGCCAATAGTGTAGTGCCCATGGGGATGCAGATCTCTTTGAGATCCTGATTTCATTTCATCTGGTTAATCCCAGAAATGGAACTTGCTGGATCATACTGATGATTGTTTTGAGGGTCCAGTGTGTAGTGCTATCAGTGAGAACAGGATTGTGATTGTAGGTTGCAAATGCAGTGCCCCGGCCCTCTCCACTAATCTGGTAAACCAGCTGTGTGAGCTGAGTTCACTGCTCAGATACAGAGTGGTTTACCATGACAGACATTTGAGGGATCTTTGTAATAGTGTTTAAGTATTTGTTCTTCAATCTTTCATCCTCACGTTACTGTATAGCAACATAGTAATTTTATCTACTTTTGCCTTTGGATATATTAGAGGCAGAGTTTTTGGTGTAGTTTATCATTCTATTTCATGTTTTCTTTCTTACTCTTTTGCTTTTAAAAGGTATCACATTCTTCAGGATAGCTTAATCAAACTCGTGGAAGCTTGTAATGACCAAACGCATAACATGGACCGATGGCTCAGTAAGTTGGAGGCCTCCAGCTGGCTGACTCATGTCAAAGAGATTCTGACCACCGCCTGCCTGGCAGCTCAGTGTATTGACAGGTAAAGTGCATTTTGTTCTTCCTCAATGGGACACATACTGAGAACTAAACTTTGTTTTGCCCAGACATGTGTTGATAGAGTGTTGAAATTTGTGCCTATTCTATATCTTCTGTCTGGATGATTTTATAAATTGTTGTATAAGAGAGTCAGTACATTCAGTTATCAAAGAGGGATGTGCAGAGAGAGTGGCTTTTAGTAGATTATTAATATTTGTTGAATGAATGAACCATGTACATACACACATCTTCTATGACACAATTTTTTAAGTACTAAACCTTTTTTTTTTTGTGGTGCTGGGGATTGAACCCAGGGCCTTGTGCATGTGATGCAAGCACTCTACCAACTGAGCTATATCCCCAGCCCCTCTTTTTTTTCCTATAAAATCCTTAAATTTTGAATTTGCCAATTTTATTTTCATTTCACTGTACAAAAAGAATGGAAGTAAGTTTTCTTATTTCTTCTCACGGGCCCAAACTTTTTTACTTTTGCAATATTGATGGAAGGAGAGTTGTTCTGTTACACAGTGAGACGATTCTCATCTCTCAAATACCTTATTTTAAACCACTTGATGTGTGGTTATATCTGGATCTCAAGTTGAGAACACCTGATGATAGTGATGTGCAGTATATGAAGTGATTTTAGTTTATTCACTCAGTTAAAGGTTGCTAGTCCTTGAAACTTGAGGCAGAAGACTTGAACAGAGGCAGAAGGATTGGTATAAATTGTTGCAGAAGCTTAGAATGCCCTTTTTAAGAAGGGCATTCCTACTGAAACCATAGGTAGGTATGTTTTGTCACCACACAGTTGGGTGGCACTTTTCTTTGAGACTTTAATTTGCTTCATTAATGCTTCCAAATTAGGGAAATATATATGTAATTTTTCATGATTAGAAAGATGGATAATTGAGTGGGTGGCTTAAAGATCTTGAGGTAAGTTAATGACAGCACCAAGAGCAGGAAGACTCTTAGGGTTGGGATTTTCAGGTTGTCACTTTGCTTTCATTTGGGGTAGGTGAAGCTCATTTAGCCAGGAAAATACATAAATTGAAGACCAGGATTCTGTGGTGAAGAAGTCAGTAATACAAAATGAAGCATGTTAATATCAAGGGGTTTGTTTCTTTTCAACTTGAGTTTACCGGGTTTCTCCTCTCAGTGTGAGTACAGAAGCCTCTGTTTTCTTATGAAACACAAATCTTAATGCACATTTATAATCACATTGTCTGTCTCTTCAACCACAGTAATGAGATAATGTAGACCAGGCAGCCCTAGGTCCATCTTTGTTCAGTTTGGGCTGGCCACTTTCCATGAACAGGGACCTCCAAACTCTCATGAGAGACCAGGGTTTGGGTTGATTAATGCCCTGTTTGTGTTCCCTTTTGTCATATGGATTAACTTACTTCCATAAAAATTTGGCCTTATAATTAATGGCTCAAAATATAAAAATGGATCTTAAATTAATTGAATTGTTTAGAATAAACCACGCATAATTAAGAGATATATTCAGTATATTTAGAAGCCTTAAAGTATTTGCTCATACTCTTTAGCCTTGTCATTAGATTTTATCCTAAAAATAGGATTCTTGACCTACCATGGGTGAACTTAAGGAAGTCTTATTTTCAAATTAAGAACCTCCTTACTGTAGGATTAAGTAAATTATAGTTCATCACTTAATAGAATGTTACACAGACATTAATACAGTAGTTCTAAAGATAACAGAGAAATATGAGGAAAGACTTACAATGAAAATAATAGGAAATTACCTTTTGTTATTACTATGTAAAGTTTGTATGTACTTGGGAAAAGAATGGCCAATTGTTACCAAACATGAAATTTCCTTTCTCCAAAATTTTCTTCGTTATTGTGTCAATAAAAAGGGTAGAAGAAGGCAGGATGGATGTAGTTAATTTGCTTTTGTTGTTTCCTTCCCTTCTCTTTAGAACAGTGGGTCTCAGATACCACATAAGTCTTGTGGGACAGTGGTACCATAAGCCACCTACTTTCTAGGTTGGCAGTTTTAATGTTTTTGTTTTTTCCTGTTTCCACATTTCTCAAAGTGTGGTTTCACTGATCTGTGACAGTTTTTGAAGGTGCCCTTATAGTTAGCTGATGGTATGAAGGTCGATGGAATTCAAGGTCAAGAAAGTAATTTTAATGTATGTTTGTAGGTGTGATGAGAAAAAGGTTTTACTTGACTATAAAATGCAGAAAGGAAGCACCTTCTGAAAGGACTGCTTTTCAGTTTTGTAAAGGGACAGAAAATTCAGCTGAACAGTGCTGTGAGATTTGTTATAATTTAATGGGATTCTCGCCATGTGAAATTTGGGACTTGTCATGGTCTTTTTTTTTCCTCGAGAGCTCCTCGTCTATCCAGTGCTTCATTTAGCATGAGGGAACTGAGTAGATGCCTTTATCTCTCCAATAGTAGAGAAAAGGACAGGGCATAATGCATAAAATTTAAAATACTGACTCAAAAAGTGTATCGTCAGCCATGTCGGGAGTGTCCCATGTGTGCTCTGGATTTTCCCACCAGGGAAGGAGCATCGGTTCTGATTCATGGAGCAGAAGGAACTGACTCCACCCTGCAGGCGGCCTCCCTGGCTCAGATCATTTTGGAACCACGGAGCCGGACCGTCCGAGGTTTTGAGGCCCTTATAGAAAGAGAGTGGCTTCAGGTAAGAATAGCCATCTATAAGGTGTTGCCATCCTAGAATGGGGTAGCTCACATCATGTGTGAAATTTTGATTGGTTAATATTTTTAAATTGTGTATTTAATTTTCTATGGGCCAATTAATCTATCTTCCCCTCAGTAAATGTTTATAATCTTTAACCTCTCCCACTTTCTAGATCTCTCTTTGACTATATTGCTCACTTATCACTTCATTCACTTAAGAAAGTTGTTAGCTGTGCTGGTTGAGCCTCATTGATCTGAAAATCCAAAATCTGAAACTTCTGAGTGCTAATACCTGTCTTAGGTCAAAACACAGGGTACTCAAAAAACCAAAGGTAAAATGTTCTCTCTGGTGTGTGGATGCTAACCCACAACAAAGGAGGGGAAGATTAGAAATTCTTGGACTAGACAAAGGGGAATGAAAGGAAGGGAGGAGGGACAGTAATAGGAAGAACAGTAGAATCAATTGGACATACCTTTCCTATCCTCATATAAATATACAACCAGTGTAACTCCATATCATGTACAACCACAGTAATGGGATCCTAATTGGAACAAGTTATACTTATTCTATGTATGTATAATATTTCAAAATATACTCTCATGTAAAATAAGAATAATAAATAGGTGCTAAATTACCTTTAGGTCATATGTAAAAGGTGTACATGAGCATAAATGAATTTTGTGTTTAGGCTTGGGTTCTATCCCAAGATATCTCTTTATATATATACACACATATTCCAAAACATGAAAAAATCTGAAATCCTATGCATTTTAATAAGGAATACTCAGCCTGTACTTGATTACATACGGGGGATTACAAAGAATGTAAAACAGCCTGGTCTCCTAGAACCTGAGTCTTGATAGTGATAACATACAGGGAAGGCAAGCGGGTTATAATTGGAAGGCAGTATTTTAGTACTTCCTGCCTTGTGCCATCTTGTTACTTCCTACCCTCTTCCCTAACCAGGTGAAGTCCTCATCTGTTGAAATCCACCTAAATGTCACTGCTTTCGTGAATCTTTGAGACCTATCTCCTTCACAGATAAACTTGATCCTTTCCCTTGTGGTGTCCTGTTTTCTGAACTAGCCCCCAAAAGTGACTTCTTTGAGGTCAGGAAACCATGACCTATTCATCTGTGCATCCCTAGGACACAGCACAGTGCTATCATATAATGGTGAGGAACTACTGAAATAAAGTTCTTATAGCATCAGCTAAAATTCTCCAAGTTAGAGATTAATTTATGAATCTGTTTTAATTTTGTAACTTGGTAAATAATTGTGACTGAAAACAGTTGCTCAGATGTGTTTTGAAAGAAGACATATCTTGGATGCAAAGAATTTTTGGGTCTTCCAGTTACAGTGCAGATGTATTATATGTGTATGTACGTATTTGTTTGCAGTATTGGGCGTGGAACCCAGGGCATTTTGTCCGCTAGGCAAGTGCTCTACAACTGAGCTACATGCCCAGCCTACAGGGGTACTATGTGTCACTGTTGTGATGTATGCCCTGTCCATCTTGCCTGCCAGGTGACCCGTTCTGTTTTTAATTCAGACCTTCCTGTATTTGCCTTCCCTAGTTGGTGAAAGTCAGTTCAGCCACCTCCCTCATGCTGCATAGTAGACAAATCAATGAGTGTGTTTGATTAGTTCACATGCTTTCATTTTGATGGGTACCCAGACGCATTAACCACTGGGAAGTTTACATGGTATTATCTCTGTCAGATACATTAGTATACAGATCCAAAGACAAAGCAGGACTCTGAAATATCTAGTAGAGTGATTGGTAATGAGATCAATGCTTCTGTTCTGGGCAGGAGGGCCAATTATTCTTCAGTTTACTTTGGGCAGTAGATGTCAGATTCTTGGAGTGTTTGGGGGACAAGAGGGTTATTAAGGACAGCTTTGTCTCTAATATCAATGTATAGTATTCATTAAGATTTCTTTGAGACATTAACTTTGCCCATATGTAACTGAAAACTTACTATCAGAGCACATACAGACTCACATGATTTGTCAGCCCTGTGTGTGTCTCCATTTAGTGGTGAGGCTCATGTTGCTTGCAGCACAACCTACAGTGTTTCAGATAGGTAGAGGGTGATTGTTGTCCTTGCTTTGTGCCTGAGAGCTTATGTTCTTTAACTTTGCTCCAAATTTTATAGACTTAAGTTTATTTTGTAAATTCATCATTACTTAAATTCATTATTTTTTCATTTGATTTTCCAAGGAAAGTTGCAATTGCTGAGATCACATCTTGACTACGTGGCCTTGTTAAGGATTTAGAATTCTACCTTTCCTTAGTTGCTGAAATTACTCATTTTAAACCAGGAAATTATTATCTAAATAGGAGCTACCCTAGGTTTATGATGTTTCAAATAATGTAAAATTTGTTGTAATTATGTGCAGTGATGTTGATAGAATATGCTGTAATGTGATCTCATCAGGTGTGACAGTTACGTTTCCACCTTTTCCCATAGGCTGGTCACCCATTCCAACAGCGCTGTGCTCAGTCAGCCTATTGCAATAGTAAGCAGAAGTGGGAGGCACCTGTATTTCTGCTCTTCTTGGACTGTGTGTGGCAGATACTCCGTCAGTTCCCTTGCTCTTTTGAGTTTAATGAGAATTTCCTCATCATGCTCTTTGAGCATGCATATGCCTCACAGTTTGGAACATTTCTGGGCAACAATGAAAGTGAAAGGTGGGTACAGTGCACAAGGGACATTTCATTTTTAGTTGCTTGGTCACTTCCCCAAAGAGACAAGGTTTTGGGTCTGTGTTAATGTTATACAGAAAAGGGTAGAGACTGCAGTTGTGTTACATGAAGTGAGTCTGAGAGCTAATCACATACTGGAGGAGAGGACAGCCTAGATTGTATTCTGTTAGGTTAAAGTTAGTTTACATTACATTAAGTAAAAGCTTTGAGCCATTTTGGGCAGCCGTTTTAAATTTTAATGTCTTTATGTAGGATTATGGTATCTTACATTTGGAAGAAGTCTTAATATATGATCCTACTCTGCCCATTGTCCATCTTTATAGATTTAAGAGAAGATTCAGAGAAGTTAAGTGACTTGTCTAGGGACACATAGCCAGCTAGTCACCAAAAGTCAGGCCAGAGACAGGTCTTTCTGCTCCTGCTGATAGACCTGGCTAGCTGTTATACCTAGAAACTGTCCTCAGGCCCCAACTGAGTGTCACTTCACAGTCTGGGCACTTCAGGTTTACAGGTTTATTAGAAGATTTGTATCAAAATGGTCTTAAAGGTGCATAGCTGATAATTTTTTTTATTTTTTATTTTTTGGTTATAATCACCAGGTTTCCTTTGGCTAGGGGCAGAATTTGCCTTGTTGCTGGATGCCAGCATCATGTAGTTGCATGGTAAATGTAAACAATTGGCTAGTTTTCATAAGTGAGTGGAATTGTATCTTTCCTAATTTAAAAGTCGAAAGTGGCACGTGCCTGAAATCCTAGTGACTTGGGAGGCAGAGGTGATCACAAGTTCAAGGCCAGCCTCACCAACTTGGTGAGGCCATATCTCAAAATAAAAAATAAAAAGGGGTTGGGGTTGTGGCTCAGTGGATAAGCACCCTGGGTTCAATCCCCAATACCAAAACAAAAGTCAAAGAGAACAAAGCAATGCATATTTTACTTAGAGCTGAATTGGCAAATGTTTCAACATTTGTGTTTTGTATAGATTTTTGGCTTCAGAAGAAATAAAAATGAGAACTATGTGAGTGCTGTCAAAAGTTCCCAGTCATCATGGTTTTTTCCTCTTGAACCTTTTCAGTTAAAGGCCCGCAGCCAACTCCATTTGCTCCTATCTGCAGTATCGCTGAAAACCAGAAGCATTACAGCCACTAGAGGGAGGAGGATCAGATTGGGAATTTCTCAAAGAATATGATACCAGGGTTGAGGATGTAGCTCAGTGGTCCTTGCCTAGAGTACTTACCTAGTGTACACAAGGCCCTGGGTTTGATTGCCAGGACTGGGGAAAAAAAAAAAAAAAAAAAATCCAGAAGCCCTGTGCCTTGCCTAAGTGCACAATTCTAAATTTTTCTTTAAAGTACATTAGATATTCATGCTGCAGTGTCTTTGCCTAATTTCCCTACTTTCCAGTATCTTTTAATTGAAAAGTTCAAGATTTGAAATTAGAAGATTTATGTTCAAATCTCCATTGTGCTACTTTCTAGCCAAGTGACTTCTTACAGAATCATAAACAATGCTTAAAGGCTTTAAGACACCCTTCAACAAAGCAACATACATAACTAATTCAGCATTTAAGAAATATGTTTGGCAGCTATGAATTTCTTTGATGTTACACTTAAAATCCCTCAGAACTAATCTCCAATAAAGGAATCACAAATAGATTCAAATTCTGCTTCCCAGTTGGCAGAGGCTTCTGGTAGTGCTGAGTGAGGAGGGTTCTCTGTTGGGCTCCGTTGAGCTCTGCTGGATGAAGTTCAGTGACTGGCTAGCTGTGGGCAGGAAGCATAGGGCTGGGCCCCCTGGGTACAGCAATGTCTTGTCCTTGCCATCCCTGGTTCTTGGGAACATGATGTGGGACACACTGTTCTAACAAAGTCCAGGGCCACATAGGTTTTGTGATTAGGTGGAAGACTTTTTTTTAATTATGTGCATTCTTTGCACATAATGCACATATTTAACTTGTATGCAGCTTATAAACAATCAAGTGGTTTCAGAGATAAAGCTGACTCATAATAAAACTTAAGCTTGAACAGTGAATCCTGTGAAAATTGAATGTATTATCTTTTTGGTTAATACAGGTTTACCACAGGCTTTCAGTCTTCGTTAAATGTACATTTTCCTAAAACGTACCAGTCCATTTTCCTTCCAAGCAGTTTATTCCATGATAGTGTCAAAGGTTTTATTATCAGGATTATTACAAAGACTGTTCATTGGGTGTGGATGTAGATTAAATATAGTTTACATCAAGATTCATGTTCAACTGGGCGCGGTGGCGCATGTCTGTAATCCCAGCACTTTGGGAGGCTGAGACAGGAGAATCCCAAGTTCAAAGCCAGCCTTAGAAACAGCGAGGCGCTAAGCAACTCAGTGAGACCTTGTCTCTAAATAAAACACAAAAATAGGGCTGGGGACGTGGCTCAGTGGTTGAGTACCCTTGAGTTCAATCCCCAGTACCAGAACAAAAAGATTCATGTTCATTTTTAATTTTTGATGTTTTGTGTATGTGTCATTTAGTTTTCCTAAAAGCTAAGTAATTCTCTAAAAAATTTTTACAATTTGAGATTTGATTCAACCTCCTTTTTAATACAATATGTATGAATTTTTGTGTATTTATATACTAGCCTTCTCAGAAACAAAGAAGTTAGGAAGTTTTTTAATACTTAGCTATTTTAAATTTAAATACAGTCCCAGAGCCAGACACAGTGGCACATGCTTGTAAATTCCAGAGAATCTGGAGGCTGAGGTAGGAGGATCACAAGTTTGATGCCAGCCTCAGCAGCTTAGCAAGGCCCAGTCTCAAAATGAAAAATAAAATGTAGCTCAGTGGTAAAGTGTTCCTGGGTTAAATCCCTAGTACCTAAATATATACATATACATACATAGATACATACATCTGGTCAATCCTAGATATAATAAAGGACTTTGGCATATAGCAGCATTCTCTGGGTCAGACTTTATCAGCAGACTCAACATGGCCCAATTCTGGTTTTGTCTTTGTCAGTTTCTTGGAGCCTGTAAGACAGACTGTTTTGTTGAGAGTTATAATGCTGATGAGATGTTCCAACAGATATTTTTATTTCACAGTATCTTGTTTCTCTACTAAAGGTCTTGTGCTCTGCCTTCTGTTATACAGAGCAGAGCAATCGTCCTATGAAGAAGAAGATGTAATAGTGGTTGTTTGATGGTGATTTTCTTGTTTTGAGCAGATGTAAATTGAAGCTCCAGCAGAAAACGATGTCTCTGTGGTCCTGGGTCAATCGGCCCAGTGAGCTGAGTAAGTTTGCCAACCCGCTCTTCGAAGCCAACAACCTGGTCATCTGGCCTTCAGTTGCTCCACAGAGTCTACAGCTGTGGGAAGGTAAGCCGTGCCCTTTGCTGACTGTACCCACTCCCAGACGCTGTCCCAGCTGCCCCAGAGCTTGTGCTGCTGGCCTGCGTGTGGTCTTCAGGCCTGTTTGTCATTGTTACTATTTACTCAGTGCAGGTATGGTCTCTTATCAGTTACCTATCACATTCTTTTCCAGTTCCCATTGGAGAAATTGAGAGTGATGATACACTGCTGTTTCTTTCTTTCTTCTATTTTCCCCAGATAAGAAATTCTATTGCCTTTGCATAGAGAGGTTAGTAGGTAATTGGACATGAATAAATTATAAGCTGTTTTCCTTTATAAAACTGTCATTATGGTAGGTTCCTGTGTAAGTGCTATCAAATGGTTAAGTGTTCATTCATTCCAATAAGGTCCTATAAATAGACACAATACCATCAGTGCAGAGTTGCAGACATCTCATTGTTCATATAGAACAATAATCCATGCTCAATTTTCAAACGTATTCTAAAGTAGGTTATTACATATACTAATTTTTCAGACTACTGAAGCTCATCCCCTTAAATAGCAAAGCTTGTTTTGAAAAAATTTCCAAAATCTAAAATATATTAACTGTTCATCAAACAAAGGCTATAAAATACCGTTTAATTTCTTTGTGATCATTTGAAGGTAGTAAGCACATTTTTATTCATGTTAGTGTTAAACAGCATAAAGCTTAGATACAAGAATAGCAGCTATTTGGTGAATCAGACTAAATTACCATAAATAACCAGTTATTATACCATATTCTAATGTGTTGTGTCTTGAGGGCACTTCGTGTGTGGAAAGCTGTTTGCCCTGTACAGAAGTGTCTCAGATGGTTTGCCTTCTCAGTCAGTTTCTGCCTCTTCTGGATGTCAGTGTTGTGTCCTTCTCCTCCTGGCACAGCACTCAGCATGTGCATCTAATCCCACCCCTCGAGGCGCCCTGGTTGGGAGGCGGGGAGATGGTTTCATGTAGTCTCTAAGCCCTCTGAGTCTAGGGTTCCAGGCCCTGATTTTGGGAAGGACTTTGGCTGCTAGGAAAAGAGCATCTTTGTTTATTTTGTTGTGGACAGTTACAAGTATAGAATAAGTGATCCCTTAAGTGAAAGATTACAGCTTTACTTCCTGTTTAAAGACTTCAGTACAGTTTATCTAAAAGCCACTGTCAGTGTTTAATCACTGAAGAAGCTAGCTTTTGGGGAGAAAAGCCAACTTTGTGAGTTGGATGGCCTGAAGTGTGATTTAACTAGTTTTTGCCAAGCCTCACTGGGATTTAGAGATCAGTGATAGAAGGAAAACCTTGTTGTTATATGTATGAATTCCTGCTACTCCATTAAGAACAGTTTCAGTTTGTGTTTAGTGTTTTCTCAACTTAGGGCTGGAGGAAGTGCTGTCTGTATTAGGTTAGCTTATGGTAGATTTAGATGTTGTATGAGACTATTTTTTGGCTTTTTAAAGTCTTTCTGCCATTTATTTTTTTATTTTTTATTTTTTTAAATATTTTTTTAGTTGTAGATGGACACAATGTCTTTATTTAATTGCTTTGTATGTGGTGCTGAGGATCGAACCCAGGGCCTCATGCATGCGAGGCAAGCGCTCTACCACTGAGCTACAATTCCAGCCCTCTTTCTGCCATTTATATTTACATCATAGCTAAGTATTGATAGTAATTTCCATATTGAATAATATAGTAGAATAATTGTGTGATAGAAGAAACAGCATAGGTCAGTTAATCTTTAAGCAGTTGGCTTTCTTTATCTGTGGGTTCCGCATGCACAAAGGCAACCAACCATAGATTGAAAATAGTTGGAAAAATATTGTATCTGTACTGAACATGTACTAACTTTTTCCTTGTTATTCCCGTTTATAACAGCTATTTACATAGCATTTACATTGTATTGGGTATTATAGGTAATCTAGAGAAGATTTAAAACATATGGAGGATGTGCATAGGTTATATGCAAATATCATGTCATTTTCCATAAAAATGCACTTGAGCATCCGAGGATTTTAATATCCAAGGGGGAGTGTGTCTGGAACCAGTCACCCTGCTGATACTGAGGACTATAAATCCTTTTAGTCTGTAGTAAAAGGGTAATTGTTATTTGAGAAAGGAAGCAATTATGCCTCTGAAGTGCTGGGGGGTTGAGTGAGAAGAGCACATGCACTGTGCCGAAGGTGAGGCAACGGCACGTGTGGGCTCTGCTTTTACCATTTACATTTGCTTTTGCCATCTGTCACTTTTCCAGTGAAAGTGGTTTCACACATGTAGGAAATCTGACAGGCCAAAGTAAAATTCTGTAAGTATAAAAATAAATGATTTGCACTGTGAAACTGGAAAGTTTGTGGCATTGTTAATTATCAGCTTATTTTCTTGAATGTATCACAGAAACACTATTTTGATCTCTTTGATAATTTTGTGGAATCTTTCTGAAGTTAGTAAGCATAAAAATAGTGAATTCTTAGATATTGTATTTAATAGGATTCTTTCAGTACCTCAAGATGCCTGTGTGTTTTAGAATATAATAAAACATGGGCAGGGGTTGTGGCTCAGTGGTAGAGCTCTTGCCTAGCATGTGTGAAGAACTGGGTTTGATCCTCAGCACCACATAAAAATAAAAAAATAAACTAAAGGTATTGTATTCATCCTCCTCCACCAGCACCACCAGCACCACCACCACAACAACAAATTTAATCTTGTTGAAAAATACATAAATGTACATTGAAGAAAAAATGTGCAGTATATATAGGGAATTATCTATTATCCACTAACATAGTATTGATCCATTTTTTTTCCCTTCTGTTTTTCCATTCATGGATTTAATAGGAATTTTTCTACGTTGGAACCGATCCTCTAAGTATGTGGATGAAGCATATGAGGAAATGGTGAACATCATTGAGTACAACAGGGAATTACAAGCAAAGGTCAACATCCTGAGGAGGCAGTTGGCAGAACTGGAAACAGAAGATGGGCTGCGGGAGAGTCCCTGAAAGACCTCTACATCCTAAGGACCTTCAGAGCCGAGTCCTTCTCTTTCCATCTTTTCCTGCAGTTCACTTGTACTTGATAGCCTTGAACTTAAGGCTTTGGACATGGGACCCCTCTGATGTCATGCTCTCTTGGCACCATAGAAACAACACCCACTATGATTACATTGCTTTGGAAGCAGGAAGGAGGTCCCAGTCATTCTCATTTTAAATGGGATCGGTGACCTGTTTATTGGCATTTGTGTCACACGTCATTTCACCAAAACTCTCCTCCTTGTCCCATTTCCATATGGTACTCCAGACCAGTTGAGGGTATGATTAAATCTCTTTAGGGAATATTTAGTGGATGAATAAAAGGGTCAAGCTTTTAAGCACTCTTGGTATAGAAATGTTTTTTAAAACCGAAATGGTTAATGAACAAAAAATTTTGTTTAATATGCCATTTCCATTATCTTTGCAACATAATATAATCATTCTCTTTAAAACAATTTTAGACTAACAGTTGAATTCATTCTCATTCTGGATTGTCAAGAAAAGAAATTTGAAATACTTATTCAAGGTACTTTCTTTCTGTAAGGGTAACAGGTATGGTCCTCTGATTTTTACATTAAGAAGAATTAAATTTATTTGAAGAGTAGACACTAAAAGTATGTGCAATATAGAATTTAAGTAGGAATTTGTTGTTGAGAGAACTGTTACTGTTGAATTTGCTTTTCAGATTTCTGACCATGCATATAAAATGTGTATCACATGCTGGATGTAAAGTTAAGTCATCATTTAGAATAAGGTTAATTTGTTAAAATTAAGCTAAAAATATGGTTTCCTTAAACCAGAGATGCACTGCCCTTGTCTGAAGTTCTAATTGCACTGTTTTATATTTATATGTGTGTGTTTTATTTTATTTTTAAGTATTCTAAGCGTTTATTCAGACTGTGGTTGTTAAAACTTTTTTGTTAGCTAGAGCCATTTGCAAGTTTATCTTGACTCCACTTGCCCATTATGTGTTAGGCAAATATAATTTAACTGGAGGAGGAGATTTTTTGATATGATGCAGCTCTGTTTAAACGTCAGAAGCAGTTCTGAAATGTCTCAGTGTTACAGAGCAGCAGTGGCTATGCTTGTGCTCTGCCGTCTTGTGTATAACTGCAGCTCTAAGTGTTCGGGGCTCAGTAACTGTCCAGGTGTGTTTATGGCACTGCTCATTGTAACAAATACCATCCATTCTAGCCTTCCTTTAAAAGGATATTTGGAGAGTAATCTTTAATACCATTTTTACACCATCTGTGTAAAATGATTTCAGTGTATAACATAGCATTGGACCCTGCTGCAGAGTTATGTATTGAGGTAAAAATATAACTTTCAGAAATGTACTCTAGCAAAATTTATGGCCACATCCAGGAGCCTTAGAAAGTGGCAAATGCTATTTGTCTTCAATTTCCCAATTCCTCTTTTTTGCCTTCCTCAGACTTGTGCAAAAGGCTAGTTTGTGAGTTGGCTGGTTTGTCAAGCTTGGTTTTCTGAATCAAGAAACAGTCTTGTCAATGTGGCACTGTTCTCTGAACAATCAATTGACAGATTCTTTCATTAAGTTTGCCTGTCTTCCTCTCTAAGCTCAGTTTTATTCTTGGCTTATTTTCTTGATTGTAGTTATGAGTCCTGTGGCATTGACACCTTCACAGAAGACTAAGGGAAGGAGCTTTAGAGGTGTTCTCCCTTGCTGTCCATATCTCCGTGTTGTATGAAATACCTGAGTTTTGAAAAAGAAGAAACAGCCTCACTTTTTTGTGGATCCTCAAAATTCCTTGTGTTGTTTTATTTTTGTCTCAAGGCTACATATGAAAAAAGAGCCCATTTCTTCTCAGCTAATGGGTTGACAAGGAGAATCGTCTGGAGATTTCCTTAGAGATTGTTTAGAAGGAACTTCTACTGCTTATGCTGCTCAGCTGCAGGACTTCCATGGGTGGAAACTTGGAAGGGAGTCATGGGAAACTCATAAGCCATCAGTTTACACCTGTCTTCCTGATGAACACTTCATGTGTGAGCCACAGACAGTAATAGCCTAGTATTCCAGTTCCTTTTTCTTTCTCCTGTTGAGACAGCAGTCCTCACCGCTTTGACAAGTTTGTGTTTTAATGTTAACTTATAAATAGGGATTAACCAAACCTCAGATGTGTTTGCAAGTTGTGAAAATAAACTTTGGTATCAGTCACTTTCAAAAGGGTCACTTAATAATGTTAATATTAGTTTCCCCAAACTCGAGAACCCTGTCAAGAACAAGTGCATTGTCCTTGTAATTTGTGGAGGGTTTCTAGCAATACTATAAAGTTACCTCCCTTGGTGATGAGAATAAGTAACAATGGATACACTCATGAAAAAATACTTGTTAAGCATTAGGTCTGGAGAGTTGCCTTTGATGAATGTGGCTTTAAAAACATTAATGAAGGGGTTGGTGACAGAATTAGTCAGCAAGCAGATGCTCTGTAGGAGCCAGTTATGAGCAGGTGATTGGTGATCAGTCCATGTATGTTAGTCATCTCTTCCTGTGTAGAGGGGTTAGTTTGCAGATAGGGAATATTTCCTAAAGTAGGTTCCCCATGACCATTTTCAAAAATAAAAAGGATCAGGCCTTTTTCAGCAACACCAAGGATCCTGAGATTTAAGGTAATAATTTTTTGAAAATCAGAAGAACATAGTTACTTGATTATATAAGAAACCTGAAACTTTTTTGGTGATAAGACTGTTTAGTAATTTGATTTGATTAAAAGTTTTGTTTTGAACATTAAAAAGAAAGAAAAGCAGAAATAATAAAATCCATTAGCTTTTCAACAACTTATATTTTATTAGAAAAATTAGGCTGTCAAAGTAGAATTTTAAATGATTTTTGAGCAAACGTGCAAAGATAATGATAGATTCATTGAAAATCTTATATAGAGGATTTAAAAACCTTTCTTTGAACTTTGAGGCCTGATTAGAGGTAAGGTCTCATTGCCTTTCATTTGAAAGATTAAGTTTAGTGGGATTTTAGTCTTTGATTTAGTCAGTAATTGGCTTATGTTAAATAAAGCCAATATCATGGAAAAGATTTGTTTCTTGAAGTAAAAACGTTTTGCTACATTTGAAAGAGCTGATTAAGACAGAATTTTGGTAGTTTTCTGGCTGCAGGAACAGCTGTTAATAGTTGTCTGTCTTCAGAAGGTCATCAGGTTCACTTATTATTAGACTTAATATGAGGCAAAGATTCTAACATTTGCCTGCTTCCAGATTTACTGAATGAAAACTACACAAGGATACTATAAACATTCTTTGTTAGATAAGTATTTCCTGGATGGGAGTGGGTAATATTTAGAATAGTTGACCTCTTCTTCTGGAAGCTCTGAACTTCACCAGGGAAGGAAGGCATTCCACATCTGGCACAGGTTTGTGCCACACCTGAAGGAGTCAGTCAGTTCTCATTCTTTAACAAGAAGAAAAACTGCCTGTCCAGAGCTAATGTTTTTAAGTTATTATCGGGTAGTATTTTTATGTTTTTTACCATCTTAACCAAAAAACATTGAAAGACCAATTTCTCTATATTTATTCTTAGATGATATAAAATACTAAACTTCTTTTATTGTATCCGTTTTATAATTTTTATTTTTTTAATAAGACTACTTCCACCTTTGCTCAGTCTTTATAATCCACTCTCCACAGCATCTTCTCCATGGTACAATAGTCCCAGAAGAGACTCTCTGAAATTCTAGCACTAGGTTTTAAAATTTCTGAACCCATTACCTAAATTCTCTTTTAAGAAACCTAATGCCCTTTCTCTTGAACCACACTGAGAACAGTACTTTGTGCTGAATTTAGTAGAAGAGAACAGACCTCACTGTAGACACTACATTGTCCTGGTGAGAGCTCACTTTTAGAGCCTTTCTGTTTGACCATCTGCAAGCTAAAGATTAACTGTGTTTGTGATTTGTAATAAAATTGAGTTAGGCAACACTTCTGTGTTGTCGGGCCAAGGCATTTACTTCACTTTGAGAATGCACATCTCTTTAGAGAAGTGAATTCTGCACAGATACACCCTGATTCCCATGGTTTAGAACCCATATAGATCTATTACCATCTACACTAAAAATATTGTACTTGCACAGCTTAGTTTATTAAAAAAAGAATATGTATTTCTTACAATAGCCGGGTATTTGGATTGTACTCTTGATATATTTGAATGTGACTCTTGGATTTAAGTGCACTATTACTCATGTCTTACACAATAAAATTGCACTGTATGGCAACTGTGTCTATCAAATTTGCTTTGCTAAATCCTCAGTTATGTAACGTACAGGTTTCCATACTGTGAATCTGTTTCTCCATATACAGTCTGAGGGGAAAATTCTGAACTTCTCTAAGTCTGTGCAACATTTTGATGATATTTGTCATGTTCACCGAGTAGTAAGTTCATGTATGTCCTCAAATTGGGATCAGTCACCTTGAGTTGGCTGGTTTGTCAAGCTTGGTTTTCTGAATCAAGAAACAGTCTTGTCAATGTGGCACTGTTCTTAGAGTATGAAAAATTTGTGTGGTGTTCTCCCTCTGCGCGAGATGAGTGTTCCACAGATGCTGGTGTTAAATTTCTATAGACAGTGGTAATAAAATATGAATATGTTCAAATGCTGATAAATTAAATCTGTAGGCTGATTTTAATTTTTGGATATATTTGTGAGGGTCTTGACAGTGTTTCAGTTAAAATGACTATTTTTCATCATATGTTTTGAAATAATTTAAATCTGCAAAAATGCTACAAAATAGTACACAGTGATCTCCGATATACTGTTCACCTCAATTGAATGATTGACATTTCTTCAACACTGTGTGTGTGTGTATTACTACTATTGACCCTTCCTTCTAAATACTTCACAGGTAGGTCCCAAGAATTAGTAGTATGTATTGTACATAGTATTGACTGAGTATGTATTAATATAAATAAATTAATCAACAAAAATGGAAACCCTTCCTAAACAAACTGCCAATTATTAAATGTAGAAATGATGATGAAATTAAACAGTCACTATTTGACAAATCATGATGGCAATAATTGATTTAAGTAGTATCAGTGGATGATAAAACAAGCAGGTGCAAGTTTGTAGGGAATGGAATATAGTCTGAAATTATCTTTCCACAAGTGCAAAGGGGAAATGGTAGAGACCACCTTATGCAAGCAGAAGTTAATATCACCAGTACTGAGACACTGACATTAACTGCATTCTAATGATCAACTGAGAACACAGCATCATTTTGGAGGAAAAAGAACACAACCTGAATCTACTATGAGAAAGCATCAGGCAAACCTAAGTATAAAATGAGTGGTCTGCATTCTTGAAAAAGAAAAAAAAAAAAGTCAAGCTTATTGAAGAAAAGAAAACTGATAAGCTTTTTGCAAGTTTGAAATTGTTTTTCTATTAAAGCCCAAACTGAAAACACCAGTTGACATCATACAAGCTTTTAAAATAAAGCAAAATGAGAGTCAAAACATTTCAGCTGCTAATAATTATCTCTTCAACAAGTGAAACATCAAGCAGAAGAAAACTCTAACTCATTTTCCAAATACCTTTAAACAAAAAACATCTCAAATGAAAATTGCAAAACTCAGAAATAAATCGAGGAGGAGGAGGAGGAGAAAACAAGAGTTGACAGATAAAAACAAAGTCATCTTAAAGATGAGGGTGAAATTAAAAGGTGCCCAGTAGAGAACAGGTTCAACTGAAAATTATTAAATGTAACTGAAGAACACGAAAAGCCAAGAGAATGAAAAATGGAGTAAATAGCACCAACATGGGAAGAATTAGAGTGTCCAATGAAGGATCACAATGGAGCAGAAATTCCCAGAAATAAAAATTTGAGTGAAATTGGATCTACATTGGCCAATTCTAAAATATTCTGGTAAAACCATTAGACTTTAAGTATGAAGAAGAAAAATGTCTTTAGGGCTTTTGACCAAGAAAGACTCACTTAAAATCAGATCACCATTAGAGTGCTCAACAGCATGCAAAGTCACAATAAGGATACCACCATTTTTGAGAAATGCCCCCCAGAAGTATGAACTAAAGGTTTTGTGTTCAGCCAATCTGTACTCTAAAAGTCACACTCATTAAACTTGCAAACTCAGGTAATACTGTAGTTAAGTTTGCTTTCTGAGGAGTCAGTGGAAGATTGTTCATCAACTAAGAGATGAGGGTGGTTGTGGAATAACTGTAAGCTCAAGTGTATTCATCTGTAAATCAAAGAATAAAACAAGGAAAGGATGGAAGAGCAGTATGTATATCATATTTTGGCAAGGCAAAAATATTGCAATTTTTATAATAAGGAAGAATAAGTTCATAGCTGTCTTTAACAGGTGAGATCAAGGTATCATTTAAACCCAAGAAATCAAATTGTAGAAGTTGAAGTATGGGAATTATAAGCAATATTTAAAGATCCCTCCCGGAAAAATAGAAATATCCAGGAAATTAAAACCAAAAAAGCTCCTAAGATACAACACACAGTAGATAAAATAATATACATAGTCAAAACAGTTGAATCTAAATAGTCATATCAATAAATGTGAATGGGCTTGATTCATTTATTTAAAGGTTGTCAGGCTGGGAAAGTAGGTAGCTCAATAGCTAAATGCAAGGTTTAGCCCTCATTACAGCAAAAAAGAAAAGGTCATCAGGTTGGCTTATCAATCTAGACCCAATTCTGTGTTGGATACAAGAGAGAATTAAAGTGACAAAGATTTTTAAAACAAAATGATGGTGTACCAATCAGTTTAATGTAATACACAGCTACAATAATCAAAACTGATACAGGTATGTGAGCCAAGGGAACAGAATAGAGTGTTGAGAATAAAGTATTTGGTCAAATTATCTTTGACAAGGATTTCAAGACCACACAATGGGAAAATGACAGTCTCTTCAACAAATATTGTTGGGAAAAAACTAAGTATCCACATGCAAAAGAATGAAGTTGGATCTTTACCTTATACCACATATGAAAATTAGCTCAGAGTGGACTAAAGATCTAAATGAAAGAGCCAAAACTATAAAACAGGAGCTAAAACGAAGAATGGAAAAATCAAAATCCTAATCCTAAACATAATCCAATTATAATTAGATTTGACCGTGTCTTGGATGTGACACCAAAGAACAGGAAGCAAAAACAAAAATAAGATTATGTCAACAATTTAAAACTTCTGCATGTCAAAAGAAACAACAGTGAAAAGGCAATGTATAGAATGTAAGAAAATGCTTGCAAATTATGTATTTTAAGGGGTTATTATCCAGATAATAATCTTCTACAACTGAGCAATGCCAAAACCTGATTTTAAAATGGGCAAAGGCCTTGAGAAGACATGTTTCCAGACAATGTTTGTGAATAAACAAATGTGGAAACATACCAACACTAATCATTACAGAAATGTAAGTCAGAATCAATGAAATATCATTACATACCTATTAAGATAATCATTATTGGAAAACAAGTGTTGATGAAGATGTAGAGAAATTGGAAATCTCATATCCTGTGGTAGGAATGTAAACTAGTACAACAGCTATGGAAAATAGTATGGTAGTTCCTAAGAAAATTTTAGAATAGCATATAATTCAGCAATCCCACTTCTAGGTTTATATATGAAAAAAAATTGAAAGCAGAGTCTTAAGGAAATATTTGCACATCATGTTTATTGTAGCACACTATTCACAATAGCCAAGAGATGAAAGACAACACAAATGCCATCAGTGGATAAAGAAAATATGGCATGTTCATACAATAGAATATGACTCAGTCTTTAAAAGGAAGGAAATCCTATCATGTGCTGTAACATGGATAAACCTTGAGGATATTATACTCCAAACAGGTCCATCACAAAAAGAAAATGCTGTATCATTCTGCTTACATGAGGTATCTAAAGTAGTCAAGACTCAGAGAGACACAATAAAATGGTGGTTGCCATGGGCTTTAAAGAGGGGGAAGTAAGTTACTCAGTATGTGCACGATCAGTTTTGCAGGATGTAACCATTCTAGAAATCTTTTGCATAATGTGAATATTACAATATTGAACAGTACACTTAAAAATTGTTAATACGGTATGTTTTGTGCTTTTTTAACCATGATTTAAATTTTTTAATTTAAAAATAGATGCTGCCAATTTTAATATAACTACTTTTCAGCTTTCAGATATTTTTAATCTACTTTACTGTTCCGGAAAAAAAAAAGTAAAACACTTTAAGAATGTTAAACCCACTTAAAAATCACCCATTTAAAAAAGGGTGAGTGACATCAGCAAAATGGTGGAGTAGCAAATTCAACCTCATCCCAACCAACAAAAAACAAAAGCAGGCAGAAATGGTCAGAACCAAGTTTTTCAGAACTCTGGAAAATAGTGAAAAATTTATAACAACCAAGCAAATACTGAATCAAGAAAAAGACTACTTCAAAAGCAGGAATGCTGCTTGGCATTTTCCCTGTCCTTGCCCCCACTCCCTCTTTAACCCAGTGACAGTCTTGAAGCAGCGCCAGCCAGTGTTTCCATTGTGGCACCCTAGTGTCTGGTTCCAAAGGAATCAGAGCATATTTTTTATTCACAAATTAATGCTAATGTCTGTTAATTTGTCTAAGGACTACCTGAAGGACTGATCAAATAGCTCATCTCTGAATCTCCTAACTCAGAACTCAGGTTGCAAAGATGTATTTTCAGTATTGCTCAAAAAATATTGGAAGGAAAAAACAAAAACTCTGCAAACATCTGTGGACCTGTGGCAAATATTATAGTCAAGACACATAATAGAGTATCTTGGGCCTGAGGGAAAGCTAGGGGAAATTCTTTGGCAAATTAAGACATTCAAAAACAACTCATATATTCAGGGAAGTCTGGAAGACTATATGTATTCTCAAGGGGAAATACATGCTCAGAAAAGCCCTGAGAAGACCCTAAGCTTTGGCTTAGGGGTGATCCCTAAGTATAGTGCAAGCCTGGTTAAGTGTTGAAGGCAAACCCTACTACAGAGCTGCTACAAAGACTAGAAGTGAATGTGTGTGTGTGTGTGTGTGTGTGTGTGTGTGTGTGTGTGTGTGCATGCGCACGCGCACATGTTCTGTTATTTGTTAAGGTCCTGGAATGCAAAGAAATCTGTTGAAACATATACACGTAAACTGAAAGAACAGAGACTTGTGTGACCACATATAACATAGAATAGAGTCTTTGCAAAACTAATTTACAAAAGTAAACATGGACTACTGCAGCCTTCAATAGTAATAATAAGCTGGGCATTGCGGCACAAGCCTGTAATCCCAACACTTTGGGAGGCTGAGATAGGAGAATCGTGAGTTCAAAGCCAGCCTCAGCAACAGTGAGGCGCTAAGCAACTCAGTGAGACCCTGTCTCTAAATAAAACACAAAATAGGGCTGGGGATGTGGCTCAGTGGTTGAGTACCCCTGAGTTCAATCCCTAGTACTCCCCCAAAATAATAATAATTATTATTTGAAAGTAAACATAATATACCACAACCTTTAAAAATAGCACAAATACTAGGAGAGGGTGAAAATCTTATTTCCAGAGTTGCCATAGTATAATATTCAAATGTCCAGTTTTCAACAAAAAATAAGGCACGCAAAAAATAGGGAAGTATGGCTCATTCAAAGGAACAAAATCAAAAATAACTATTCCTGAGGAAGCCCAGGCATTGGACTTACTTGACAAAAAGCTTCCTTTCATATGCTCAAATACTGGAGGATAGCATGGTCAAAGAACTAAACTCAATAATTTTTCAACAAAATGAGAAAAGCAACAAAAACAAATTATAGAAAGGAACCAAATAAATCCTGGAGCTGAAAAGCAAATGAGATGAAAAGCTCAATAGAAATGTTCAACAGTATTTGATCAAGCAGAAAAAAGGACTAGCAAACTTGGAGAAAATTCAAATGATCCAGTCTGAAGAACAGAAAGGAAAGGGATGAAGAAAAGTGAATAGACCTAAGGACCATTGGGACACCATCAAGTACACCAATACATAGATAATGGGAACCCAGAAAGAGAGCAGAAAGATTATTTGAAGAAAGGACTGAAAGCTTTCCAAATTTGATGAAAGACATAAATCTGAAAATCCAAAGATGGGCTAGGGTTGGAGCTCAGTGGTAGAGTGCTTGCCTAGCACATGTGAGGTACTGGGTTTGATCCTCAGCACCATATAAAAAATAAGTAAAATAAAGGCATTATGTCCATCTACAACTAAAAATATTTTTAGAAAATATTTTTAAAGCTCCAAAGCTTTAAAAATAAAGAGCTTAATGACCTCCAATAGCATAAACTCAAAAGAGACTCATGCCAAGATCCATTATACTGAAACTATCAAAAGTCATAAAGAAAGAATCCTGAAAGTGATAAGAAAAATCAACTCATCACTAAGGGATCCTCAATGAGATTTTTAGCTGATTTCTCATCAGAATTCATGACAGCTAGAAGACAATAGCATTATATATTTTAAGTGTTAAAAAAAATCTGTCAACTGAGAATTATATGTCTGGCAAAACTGTCCTCCAAAAACAAGGAAGAAATTAAAATGTTCCTAAATGAAAAAACAAACTTAGGGAGCTTGTTACTAGTAGACATTCCCCTATTTAAATGCTAAAAGGAGTTCTGTAGGGGTGAGGAAAGGATGCTAGATTATAACTTGAACCTGTATGAAGAAATATTTTTAATTAAGGTATATGCAAGGGTAAATATAAATGTCAGAATTATTGTAATTTTGGTTTGTAACTCTTATTATAAAAATTAAGCAACAAAGGCATAAAATATAAATATGCTAATGGGCATCAAAAGCATGCTTTTGGGGATTTAGTGACAAAAGTGGCGGACAGAGCTGTGTAGGAATAGAGTGTTTCTGTGCTACTGAATTTAAGTATCAATTCAAATTAGATTCTTATAGCTTTAGGTTACACGTGTAATGCTCATTGTAATCAGAAAATACAGAAAACAAACAGAATTGTGCAGGGAATGAAAAGTTGTCACTATAAAAAATAAATACAAGACAGCAGTAATAGAGGAAATGAAAAATAAGAAGGTTACAAAATGTACAGAAAACAACATGGCGGAAGGAAGTTCTTCACCATCAGCAATTACTTTAAATGTAAATGGAGGGGCTGGGATTGTGGCTCAGCGGTAGAACGCTTGCCTCGCATGCGTGAGGCCCTGAGTTTGATCCTCAGCACCACATACAAAGCAATAAAATAAAGACATCATGTCCTCATGTCCTTCTACAACCAAAGGAAAAAAAAATGTAAATGGACTAAAATTTTGAATCAGAAGGAAGAGAATGATGGAATGGGAACAAATAGATACTTCAATATACAAGTTTGATATTTGAAAATTAATAATGTAATCCATCATATCAACAGACTAAGGAAGGAAAATCATAGGACCATATCAATGAGTGAAGAAAATGTTCCACAAAGTCCAACAGCCCTTCGTGATAAAAACTGTCAGCCAACTTAGAGTGGAACTTATCAACATAATAAACAATATCATAAAACTTTGCAGTTAACATACTTAATGGTAACTAGGAACTCACCTACTAATCAAGAACAAAGCAAACATGTCCCTTCTTATGACTCCTTCAGCATCCTGATCAGGAAGTAAAACATACAGATTGGACAGGAAGAAGTAAAATTTTCTTTGTTCATAGATTATTTGATTGCCTATTTCAGAAAGTCTGAAATAACAACAAAATCCCTTGGAATTACTAAGCAATTAGAGCAGGGTTATCAGGACACAAGGTTAATAGATAAAAGATGGTAATTGCTTTCCTATATGCCACCAACAAACAACTGAAATTTAAAGTTAACAGCAATATCATTTACATTGATATTGCACTCCCCTAAATAAAATACTTTGGTATAAATCTGACAAGATGTGTACAAAATATTCATGAAGGAAGCTACAAAACTGATGAAAGAATCAAGGAACTAAATAAATGAGACAGTCCACATGTTCTTGGATAGGAAGAGTGAATATTGGTCAGATACCAGATCTTCCCAACTTGATCAGATTCAACAATCAAAAATAAAAAATCAAGTTATTTTGTGGATATTGATAAACATTCTAACATTTATGATAAGCAAAATCCATTATAGCCAGTATAATAATAAAGAACCGAGTCAGGACGTTACCTATTCAACTTCAAGATTTACAATAAAGCCACAATAATCAAGACAATGTTGCTTGTCCAGCTTCTGATAACTTGCTGGCATTTATCTTTGGCACTCCTCAGCTTGCAGAAGCATTGTCCTGAACTCTGCCTTATTTTCACATGGGAAGAGTGAGCTCCTGTGTGTTTGTGTCCAAATGTTTCCCTTCTGTCTTCAGTTTTACTGTATTAGGTCCTACCCTAATGGCTTCATCTCAACTATAGTCATTCCTCAGTGCCCATGGGGGATTGGTTCCAGTACCCTCTAGCAAAATACTTCTGAATTCTGTGTAGCAGATGGTTCCATGTCTGTGGATTCTATCAGCCAGGGATTGAAAATAGTTGAAAAAAATTGTCTGTGCTCAATGAATGCAAGCATTTACCCCCCCCATCATTATTCCCTAAACAATATGGTGTAACGACTATTTGCATAGCATTTACATTGCACTAGGTATCCTAAGTAATCTAGAGAAGGTTTAAAGGACATATATAGGTTGTATGCAAACACTACCATTTTATGTAAGGCACTTGAGCATCCAAAGATTTTGGTACTTAAGCTCTGGGAGGGGGTGGTCCTGGAACAAATCTCCCATGGATGTCCAGGCACGATTGTACTAGGCGGACTTCTCTGGAGAATGAGAGATTGTAATGAATTGGCTCACATAATTGTGGAATTTAAGTCCCAAGATTTGCAAGCTGGAGACTCAGGAGAGCCAGTGGCTCAGTCCCAGCTTGGGCCCATGGACCTGCAGACCAAGAGTGCGTGATCTGACTTCCAGTCTGAGTCCGCTATGGTTTGTGCTCCCAGGTTCTAGTGCTGGAGGCTTGGTCCTCAGTGTGGTACTGTTGAGGTAAGGGCAGATTTATGCCATGGGGCCTAGTGAAAGGTCTTTGTAAGGGATTAATGCTAGTCTCAAGGAGTAAATTGGCTGTCTCAAGAGTGGGCTATTATAAAGTCAGGACACTCTACAGCCCCAGTCTCTATGGCCTGAGACTTTGGAGGAGTACTGATTAGTTATCTTGTAGGATATTCCTCCATTTGGATTGTGGGATGTTTTCTCCTAAGGTTGGGCTTATGTGTTGGGCAGAACACCATGATAGCGATATGTTAGGACATCAGACCTTGGGGTATTGAGACCAGCAAGGACAGGTAGCTGATTATCAGAGAAAAGAAAATGGATAGATAGCACTGCCCATCAACTGGTTGCTAAAAGCCTCCAGGGGAGAGAGAAGGGGAAGGATTGCACTTTCCAACACAAACAATCAACTCTTGGACGGCTCTCTTCCTGTCCTTTGATCACGAAGGCATGAGAAAAAAGGAAACCTAAAATCTATAAAGGGGCAAGACACCCCTGATCCCACAGGCACCAGCTTTGGACCTCCTCTTCTCCAAAGGAGTCTCCTCTCTCTCTCTCTGTTCTGTCCCTTAAATGAAACTTGTTTTCTTGCCTCCCCATTTCTTGAGTGTTTAATCTGCAACACTGGGGGAATGAGGACCCCATCCTGATTTTCAAGGCCGCTGTCAGGAGGTGATGTCAATATGCCTTATTTCCAGAGCTGTAGACCTTGGTCATGTGGTGAAGGTGGCACTTTATGTTGCTGTAACAAATGCTGGAGGCTGTTTTATTGGTGAAGAAAACTGCTAGAGACAAGTTTTCCCTTGTTATTGATAAACATATATCTTGGGAGAGATGCTTAAATATCCTGGTCTTCCTAAACTCTCTCCCACCGTTAAAGTGTCCATGGATCACACCTGCGGCAGTGACAGCTGCAGCAGTACCTTATTCCTCCTGCATTTATTCACTGACATTCTTCTGCAAGAGTCAGTCATTCCTTTTCATGTATTCATAATTCAGTTTTTATATCAATATGGACTGCTGCATATTTATTTTATCTTTTATTGTCTGGGTTTGTGATCCATGGGATCAAGAGAAATTCTACACTTGCTGACATAAGCCAATGGAGATGGGGCAAACCTAGACTTGTAGGAAGGCTGGAGAACTAACCTGGCAGAGACAGGAGCCCAAACAGTTCAGGAATCGGAAAGCCCACAGCCATGTTCCTGGGCAGGCCTGGCCTTTCAGGCCTGAGCGGCTGACCTCTTTTGGTCACCCAATGAGGACTGAGTCCCAGAGGAGGGCCTCTCCTGGGGAGACTGATAATATTTACATCAGACTGTCAATGGGAAGAGAGGAGGTGAAACCACAGGCCTTTCTGACCCTGGGGAAATCAACTCTTGTCTCCTAGTCAGGAATGTTGGAAGAGACAACATTTTTGTTTTCTCCATAGTCCAACGACCTGCACATCACTTGTAAATATTGTTAAGTGCGGATTCCCCCATTTAGTGGGTTGGGGACCATATCTTGGCTGTCAAGCCGCTTATGGTTGGAAACCTTGACCATACATTGGAACCACTTGAGGAGTTTTAAGAAAATACTTAGACCTGGGCTCCTTCCCTCTAGTGAGTCCTTCGTTTTGGCGTGCAGCTCAGCACTGGGAGGTTCAAAAACGTCATTTGTAAATGCTGTGGAGTTTGAGAACCACTGAGTACATCAGGATGGCCAGGAGGCCGTGGGCTTCGCGCAAAGGAAATCTAACTCAGCAGGCCTGGGGGTAGGGATGGCAAATTTGCATTTCCAACTTGCTCCCAAGTGACGCTGACTATGCTAGTTTGTGGCTCTGGGGACCACCTAATTTGAGGGCGATGTTTCCAGGCTGGCAAACCAGAACGAAATGCCTGGCTCAAGGTCTCTCCATACTAGCCTTCCGACCTGGGGCATTTGCTCGGCCGGTATTTTCAGCGGTCTCTTCTGCGCCTGGCATTCAGCTGCGGAGGAAGCAGCAAAACCGCAGCGCGAGCCCTCATCCTCGGGCTCTGGAGGGGCGTGTTTATGTCAAGTGAAGCTCCTGCAGTTGCCCACACCCGACGGCGCCCACGCGCGGACACGCGGACTGGCACCGTCGCCGTGGGAGGACACGCGCGTGCACGCCGCTTGGGGACCCTGACAAGGTCCCCGCAGTCTCTCAGACTCTTCCAGGTGTGGGCGGGAGCTTCTGGCCAAAGTGCGGGACGCGCGCCGCTAGGATCGCTGCTGGACCGGCCCCGGGAGGGTTTGCGCGGCGACCAGCGCCCTCCTCCGGTGACTTGGCGCCGCGCCCGAGCTGCCTGGCAGAGGGAGCCAGCGGATTGGCTTGCGGCGGGGCGGGCTGGGGCGGCCAGAGGATAAAGGGCCGCGCCGGGCGGGCGCTGCGCTCTGCTGTCGGTGCTGGGACCGCGCACGTGCTTCCCGCCGCCCGCTGGCCGCGTTCGCAGCATCTCTGGCTGCTGCGTCGGCAGGTCAGTGCAAGAGGTCGCCCTGCGTGCCCCCACGGCGGCAGTCCCGGGGAGCTGAGTCTTCTCTCAGGCCGCAGAGACCCCTGGCCCGGGGCTGGCCGGGGTCGCGGCGAACCCGCCGCGGAGCTGAGCGCCGCCGCCTCTGCGCTCCCGCGAGCGAGCGGTCCCCCGGCCGTGGCCGCGCAGCCGGGGCTGAGAGGTGGGCGCCGGCGCGGGGTGGGGAGCGTGCTGCACCTGCTCCTGCCACTTTTTGGGATAGTTCACCCGCCAGGGGAAAGGAGCCGGCACGTCTGTTCCCACAAAACTGCTTTGCCCAGTCTTTCAGCAAGCCCTCTCCGGGAGGGTGGGTCCCATGCCCTTCCACAGGGGTAGGCTGAGGCCCTCGCGTCTCCGGCCGCCGCTGGCCCCGTCGCGCGCTCTCCTTCCCCGGCTGGTGTGGACGCGCGGAGGGGGACCCGCGCGCCGCAGAGCCAGACCTCCCTCTGAGACCCTGACTCCTGGCGCTTCCTTCCGGAGATCTCCCGGTGCGCTCTGGCTTTCCATCACCACCGCGTGGAGCCCACACTCAGATTTTAAAAAAGGAAAAGCCAGCGCGGATGGAAACAGACGTTGCCAAAGCCTTTTGCCAAATGCTTTTCCCAAGCTGACTGCTCGTGTTAAATACTCTCGACATGGTGGTACTATTGTTGCCCGCTTTCTGAGCACCAGAGCTTTGGCAGGGGAATGGATCCAGGTTCACGCAGCTGGGCAGTGGTGGCGTCTGGCCTTGACCCCAGGCTGGTCCTGGCTCGCCTGCGGAGGGGCGAGGAAGAGCTGCCCTGCGGTACGCGTGTAGGAGAAAAGTGCCCCCCCACCCCGCCCCGGCGACCCTGGGGAGTTTCCCTCTTTGTTCTCTGAAGTACCTCGTGGTATCTCTTCTTTGGTGGAGGAATGGAAAGGGGTGTTGGGATTCAGCCGACCTGCCATCTGACCTTGATAGTTAAGATCCACCTGACCTTGAACCGGTCACTTGATCCCGCAAAATAGGGAAAGACCTTAGTTTCGGGGTTGGCTGTGAGGGTTAAATAAGGATTCAGGAAAGCACTCCATAGTTAAGAGGCGCCTGATTTTTCCTCGGATCATTATGATTAAGAGGACTTAGAGCGGAGACTGCCTCGCAAACGCGCCGGGTAATGGTTACTGCTCCTTAAAGCTGAGTTAGACCAACGATCTAGGTGGGAGAACCCAGGGGAAATGAAGGTGGGCGTGGCCACGAGTCTGAATTGGAGCTGAAGGGAGGGCACTGGGGTCCGGAGGCGGTCACTTAGGCAGCGCTGACCTTCCTGAGAGCGGTTTCTAGAGTGCGGAGCGCTCTACTTTGAGGGGTGGTAATGCAGGCAAAGGAAGCGAACCCTCCTGGAGGCACCGGAGAGACTGCAAGGAAGGATGAGGGCAGTGGAGAGCAGGTTTGCAAAGTGAGGAGGAAAAACCAGGGCGACCGGGAGTGGAGGGAGCAGGGCCAGGGTTTGGAGAGGACGGTTGCCTGCTGTATCTCTGGGGGAGCCTTGACCTCCGGTGGGCAGGTTTTTTTTTTAAAGCTCCTCAGCATTATATGTGTATCTAGACCGTTTCTTGAGGCTGGATTTTAAAAAAATGTGTTGTCTTTTTAGCTGCGGTTGCAATTGGGTGACAGTTTTTGAGCACGTGGACAGTAGTGTTCAGAGTACTGACACTGCTCTGCCGCTCCTTCCTGGCGCAGTACTGAAATTTGAACCCATAAAACACTGCTTTCCCGTCCTTCTTCCCCCAGGCCCTGCAGCCACCTTCATAAGTTTTTTTTCTATGATTTTTGACTTCTTTAACCCAGGCAAGTGGACCTTCTCAGTACTTGCCCTTTAGTGATAGCTTACTTCTCTTAGCCTAGCGGCTGCAAGTCTCCTCCATGCTGTGGCGGTCGGATCGCCTTCTTTCTAAAGGCTGGATAACATTCCACTGTGTACGTGGACCACATCTTCTTTATGCATTGGAGGGAGCACTTTTTTATTTTCATGCTTAATGTGCTAGAGGCATTACTCGATACAGCTTTATTTAGTCTCCATGGCTAAGAATGATCATAGCTGGGAATTTTGAGATTATTTCATGTTAGTGAGAAAGAATTTAGGGAGGAAAACTGAAGGTGCGTCCTTAGGAGAAAGACCTATTTCAAAGGGAACTTGAATATTCCTGCACCATAATTATAAAGCTCCAGAACAATCACCATGGAATTCAGTTTCTCAGGGGGGAAAAAAACCCAAGTAATTTTTTTTTTGCCAGAATGGGGACCTTTTGATTATTTGTGATATAGACTAAGTCTGGTGGTTCCTGCTGCTTCTTAGACACAGTGTTTAGAACGAACACCCATCAGGTGCTGTTGGGGAACCACAGCAGTGCTCCCAGCTAAAACCAACATGTCCAGAACGAGAGTCATCCTTGCACTCACCTGGCCTGTTTCTCCAGGAAGCCCATCTAAAGTAGAGACCCTAATGCCCAGGTGCAAATCATCACGCCAGTCAGCTGAGCCCTGTGGCTGGGTCTCCATCAGCCTCCTCACTGCTGCCAGGGCTGTCCCAGGGCACTGCTGTGGTTCATGCAGTTGTGTGTATGGCTGGAGCCCAAGGAGGTTGAACAGGGACACCCGAGAGAGCCCTGGGAAGTTGCTTCATTATCTTGAGGGAGAATCTGTTGACCTGTTTCTTCTTTATCTTGTGCAGTTAAAGTTCTCAGGAGAGACAGCCTCCAGCCTGTCATTGGATCTTTAAGAGGGAGGGGTTAAAAATCTTCTTTGATGGTTTCTCTCTATAAATTCAATTGCTAGCTGGCAAAACGAGTTTTGCTTAATAATATATGTTCTCAAAGTGTAATCTGGGGAACACTGACGGTCCCCAAAAACTTCTGTAGGGTTTATGAGGTCAAAACTATTTTAGAAAGAATACTAAGTCTTTTAAGAAACCCTTGACTTTTTCATCCTTTCTCAAAAGTATATGGTGGAGTTCCCAGAGGCTACCTGACTTGAACTTTTCCTCAATGGTAACAACATGTGTGCTTGTGTATTCTTGTGTTTCCAGAGCCTTCTAAGGTGGTAGGTTTGGGGTTACTAATATGTGTTTTCAAAGATAAACTTAGTTTGTGCTTAGCGTTTCTACTGTGTTTATTAGCTATCGTCACCAGTACCTACTCTTATCTCTGTGACTTCAAGTCCCAAAGATTTCCTGTGTCTACATGGAAAAACAACAGAAAATACATACTTTGTAGTCTTGTTTGAAGACTTTTCTAAATTTTTAAAAGGTATCCAATTATTTTTTAGTTTAATGATAATCTATTCTGAAATGAAAGGATATATATGTATACGTTTTATACTTCAGAATAGATTATTGGTGTAAGAGGGGATATTAGAAAACTTGAATTTTTTTCAATTCATAGCTATACCATCTGTGTCTCTAAAAGTAGAAACAAATGAAATATCAGCAGTTCCCTGACTCATGGAAGGGAGAAATTTACCCCAAAGAAATGGGCAAAACTAAATGAGAAGTGATGGCGACATTCTTTGCTTTATCTCTAATTTACCTTCCATGTCTTGTGTCACAGAACCTTCCAAGTAGTATTGTGGTACTGGAAGCATCCTTTTGAGACCCATTCAGAGAGCTCTGAAGCAAAATGACTTGCATGGCTAACCTGTAGATGGGGTGAGCACTCTAAAGCCCCAAATTATCCATTCCAGCTTTTCAGACTAGAAACGGGTAATCTATTGAAGCATCAAACAGCATATGTTAAGTTGTATTGGCTGGAAAAACACACAAAAAGCCTTGCAGGAAAGGCACTAAAAGAAATCACTGTACCACCCCTTCCGTGTGGTAAAGTACCTCACCAAGATCTAGCTGTAGACATGAACCCTGGGCGAGTGGTGGGCAGGAGGGGTGTGTTTTTTGCCTTGCAAATGGAAGAATTTGCAGTCATGATAGGCTACACTCCCTTGCTGGTGTTCCTACGGAATCCACACCAGACCAGTCATAGAAAAGGATCATGTTAATGCTTGGTAGCAAACACCAAGAGTGTCCAGGTGTTCAGTGTTGGACGGCTGTGCTGCATTCCATGGTTTATTGGAGAACTGTTTGGATTTGCATGGATGGTGCAGAAGTGATGCTGGGTAAGACTGCTGGTGCCTCCACGAGGTCAAGGCCACAGCAGTCATTGTGCTCCTCACTGCTAGATGCTGTCAATGAAAAATTAAATTCGAGGGCTGGTGGTGTAGTTCAGTGAGAAAACACGTGCTTAGGATGCCCAAGGCCCTGATTCGGCCCCCAGCACTCCAAAGCATCACCTTAATTACCAGCTTTACCTTAATCCTATTTACGGTTTCATCAGGAGCGCATACTTTCATTAAGTCTTGGTTCTGACTGCGTGTCTTTTGAGTGTGCTGTATGGTGAATGGAAGCGCCTAGAATGCTCTTCTGTTGCTGTCAAAGTGTGACTTGACATAAAGTGTTCGTGGGATTGGAGGGTGAGCCAAACTGGCCACTCTTCACAGAACGTCATTTTTGCTTAAAAAGATGACTGGCAAACATAGTCTCCATACTTGGGTAATTGGCAGATAGATTCTAAAAAAGAACAAAGCGAGCCAGTCACCTCAAGGAGACGCTAAGTGTTTGCTGTAAACTCACTGTCTACCTTGTGAGCTTGACAGCTTCCCAGTCCACAGGAGTTTCCTGATGAGGCCAGTGGTGACACTAGCCAGCGTGACTTCTGGTGTTGGCTAGTGAAGCCTTTTGACATTGATGTGGAACATGTGTATAACTCACAGATCTAGTGTTTTCCAAGAGACCAGTGCGTGAAGAAGTTACAAGATTATGCAGGGCTGAGAGACCCTCAAAGTGACATAGACAGATGGGCTTTCATGTAACCAGGTAAGAAAGGTTCACTGGGAGATAAGCTTTCAGCTTCCATATTGCAACTGACCTTTAGGAAAGGTTAAAAATAAGTTAAACTTTGAGGTTTGGAGATGTATCAATGTGAATGTCTGGAATTATCTGCAAAGGCTAAGAAAACATTAGGCCCTTGCCCACTACTTTGCAGGGTTGTATTTTCTCTATGTGCTTCAATCAAAGCCCAAAGGTAGAGATGGGAACGCAGCTGTCCTCTGTTAAGGCAGACATCGGAGAGAAGAGTGAACCAGTGATACTCTTGGTCCTAGATGTTTTTTACTTTGGCAAATATTTTCATAAACATGTGTAGGTTAACATTTATTTGTCAATGAATCAATAAAAAGTTAAGCTTTTGGTGGGGAGGTGTACTGGAGATTGAACTCAGGGGCACTTGACCACTGAGCCACAGCCCCAGGCCTATTTTGTATTTTAGTTTGAGACAGGACTTCACTGAGTTGCTTAGTGCCTCATTGTTGCTGAGGCTGGCTTTGGACTCACGATCCTCCTGCCTCAGCCTCCCAAGCCTCTAGGATTACAGGCATGTGCCACCACGGCTGGCAGCATTTTTTGGTTTTGATTTCTATCAAGGTAAATGTTGATAGATTAACCCACATAAGTCCTCAGTTTTTGAAAGTGCAAAGGACTGAAAGACTTGAGCTGCTGTCTGAAGAGCAGCCATGTGCTGCCCAGCGACAGGCACGTGGTATGAGCAACGCGGAGCTAGGTGATTTTGTTGCTGTGGGAACATGACAGAGCTCACTTCCGTAAAGATGACTGCGATGTCACTAGGCCACATTGGCTTATGAAACATCACATGCGTATGGTCCATTGTTGACCAAAACTTCTTTATGTGACATGTGACTTTTTAAATTCAGTGTGGCTTTAGCAAGATAATAATCTGGACTTGGAAAAGCCATCCTGTAGGTAGTTGGAGGTTTTGCTTTTAACACTCTTGTTGTTAAAGCATCCCTGCAATGAGCCACAGTGGAGCCGGCTGCGAGAACTGGGTTCTGGGGGGCAGGTGGGCTCCACGAGGTCCACCGTGATAGTGCTGAGAACTTTGTGGGGGGGCCGCCTCCCATGTTTTCCCGTAGGGACTAGAAGACTAACAGAGATGTGCCTGTTTGGTGTCTCAGGGTTCGCTTTTCCGGGACTCTAGTCTTTTGAACTGAAAACAACAACGATGACAATAACAAAAAACCCCAAACAGAAACAAACTTATGAGAAAACCTTTCACCTGTGGACATTCTTATTTTTCTTTTGGGAACTGGAAATTGTCCTCGAGTTTTAAATGTTCTGGAAAATCCAGTCATATCTGGGCTTCCTTGGTCTCCCTTTGAACTTGCTGAAATGAATCCCTCTAGGGTCAGAGTTCTTGCCTGGTCTCAGGTGCCAGCAGTGGCTGCAGGAAAGATGTCCCAACGTGGGTCTCTGAGGATGTTTGAGAGAGTCTCTGGTCCTTCCTGTCATGTGGCTGGTCCTTGACACCTTGCTTCCAACGCTGGCCCCAGGATGAAGGGCTCTGGGCCCTGGGTAAAGCTGGGGACTCAACAGAAGCCCCTGGAATTCTATCTGCCTCTTTCCTGTTGTAACAGGGGGCCGCTGCATGCTAAGCCACTGTGGCTTATTTTCCCTTCTCTTCTCCCTCTTCTCCTCCCTAACCATGGGGGAGACAAGAGTACCCTTCTTCCCATCCCTGTTACCTGTCCTTGACCTCACACACCACAGGACGAAGGAATTCAGACTTCCAAGATGGCACCAGAAGATCTAAGAACCAGCTCACTCCCCCTAAGAGTGAATTATGACCCCTGACAGGGCACAGCTGGATTGTGTCACTTTTGAATCACCTCTTTAAAAGCCCTCTGTTCCCCCTGCTGGTCAGAATCACAGCCTCTGGACTGGAGTCCTCTGTGTTTCTCCTTTGTTAGCAAAGCAATGAAACTTTTTTCTTTTTCTCAAAACCGTGTCCTCATTATTGGGTTGGCATGGGGGATGAGGACGGAGCTCTCAGTAAGACTGTGTGCTAAAGAACAAAACCCCAGGGGCTCACTTGGGGTGTGAAAGCACTTCCCAGAAGCTAGTATTCTTCCTTTGTTTTCTCTGACTGGAACCTGGCTCTGGGCTGGGCTGGAGTCTACTCAAGACTAAACTGCGCGCAGTTCACACGCACTGGAAATGGAGTAGATGTGGTCTACTCTTCCCTGGCTGTAATGCAAAATAGAAGACGGTTGGGATCTTAACCCAGTTTCCTGTTTGTGAGGGGCAGGACACCAGAGTTGGCTGCAAGGGCTCCTCCAAAACAGGTGGAGGCCACAGGTCCATGTTGTCCATGCACCATGTCATCTACCTGCCTTTAGGGAGAGTGAGGGGTTGAACCTGCAGGCAAGCGGTGGCTCTGATTGACTCTCATGTGCCTCCTGGGTGTCGAGTCAGGATGGGGAAGAGGAGGGACGTCTTCGAGCCAGACCTCTTGAGGCCAGGACTGATTTTGGTAAAGCCCACAAGGAGAAGGAGCTGGGCTGAATCAAGTGCACACTAGTGATCTTGGCAGTAATGAGAAAATGACTTTTGTAAGTGATCTTTTTGGAGGAGATGGCAGTCAAACACTAGTTACAGCTTACTTGAGGTTGCTGGGACCTCTCTTTTTCTCTTTACCATCTGCTTTTCTCATCTGGTTTATTCCAAAGATAATGTCCGAATGTTAGCACCAGATTTGCAGGGCACTGTTGTTTAGTCTGGGGTCTGTTTGTTGCCTCAGATGGTGCGAGGACAGGTTGAGGACAGTTGCAGTCAAAATTGAAACCTGTGCTAGGGTCTTCTGGCTCTTCATGGTGCTGGTGGCTCTCTGCAGTAGCACCCTGTTGTGTCAGCACTGAGAGGTCAGTTCTGAATCGGTTTAGCCTTTGTGTGACAACTTTTCATGCCTTTATACAAGGCCTGACTCACAGCAGGCTCTGGACTGGCTTCCTGTGACCAGCTCAGCAGTCTCCTCATGCAAATCCTGAATCCCAAAACAGGGCTGTGCTCAGTAGCTGAGAGTTATGTTGTTAATTTCAGTTAAAGAGCTCATTTCTAGGGGCTGGAAGAATGAAGGGTTGCCAGTAAACTCTGCCCCCTTTTCTTACAGCATATTTGAAAAGCAGGTGTGGCTCATCAGGATGCTGAGGCACGTGGCTGTGGCCTGTGGAGTAGTGCAGAGGCCCCTGCACAGCTGCTGCACGTCGGTCCTGCCAGTCCGGTTTCTGGGAAGCTCCTCTCCACAGATGCCAGAGGATGCCGGCTTCCACTCTGAAGCAGACCATCCGCAGGTCTTGATTACAGGTTTGGTGTTCTCCCATTTCCTCTTTTCCCTGTCTTGGCTTGAATCTTACCTTCTCGATGCTGCTCTGTGTGGCTGCCTTTGTTTTTGGAATGTGATGTGCCATCGTGGCACCAGGCCCCAGTCCTTGGGTAACAAGGTGCTACAGCAGGTAAGTTAGCACCTGCCCTGGGATCTTGCTGCCGTTGACCTCACTGTCACCAGACTCCCCTGGGCCTCCCTACCTTGAATATGCCAGCCCCTTATTCTGTACCTTCTCACTGTAGACTTCATGCTGTCCCTGGAGGACTACTGCCAGCTGGCCTGGACCCCCCCCCTCATTTGATTGACAGGTTTTATTTCCACCTCCTCTGCCAGGTTTCTTCCCTTGGCTGGGCATCACTTTCCTCACAGTGCGTGTGTGTGTGCGTGTGTGTGTGCGTGTGTGTGTGTGTGTGTGTGTGGTTTTCTCACTCTGCCACCCATCTTGTGAAGCATTTTCCAAGGCATCCTGGTTTGGGGGCCATGTTAGGAGCTGGCAGGGAATCCCACCGTTCTATCTTCCTACTGCTTGGGTGTCTCCCATGTGAACTTTATGGTGTCCTACTGGATGTGCTCCCAGCTCCCTGGCTTTCCTGTTCCTAACCATGACTTTTTTCCCCTCTACTTTTTTTTTTTGGTACTGGAGATTGAACTCAGGGCACTCGACCACTGAGCCACATCCCCAGCCCTATTTTGTGTTTTATGTAGAGACACGGTCTCACTGAGCTGCTTAGCGCCTCGCCATTGCTGAGGCTGGCTTTGAACTCACGATTCTCCTGTCTCAGCCTCCCTAAGTGCTGGGATTACAGTTGTGTGCCACTGCGCCTGGCTCCCCCGTCTAAATTTTTGTATTGGTGTATTATAATTATACATTCTAGTGGGATTCATGATGCCATATTATTCATGGCTTTGTTAAGTCTCCAAGTTAGGAAACTAATGCCATCCATTTTTTACTTTCTTGGTGGCTCCCTATTGACGTTTCTTTTTGGTCTGCCCTTTTCTCAAAGGACTTCTTGCTAGGCCTTCCCTCTTTGCCCTTCCTAGCCCAGTCCAGCTAGAATGGAAGTGGGATTCGGATCCCACCAGAGGGTGTGTCAAGCTAGTTGCTTGGTGTTGAATGTTTTTGGTACTTGAAGCCGAGGAGCCTTTGTGCTTCCTCCCCCTTTCCTCTGCTGAGACACCCCCTTGTCTCCATGTTAACGTCTGTTCTGGCTGGGTGGCGGTCATTCTGTGTTCTGAGTGCCACTCCATGTTGCTGAGAAGAGCCACAGTCAGTAGCAGTGGCATCGGCTCAACCCTGGACATCATCTAATCCTTCCACATTGAAAAAAAAGTCTAATTGTTCATGACATTTTGGGAGTCACTGAATTCATGAGGTTTCTGAAGTTTCACCATGTTTTCTTTCTTGTCTAGGAGGTCTTGGCCAGTTGGGAGTGGGTCTTGCTAACCTTTTGAGGTAAGAGCCTTAAAAACTTGATGTTTAAAACCTGAGTTCCTAAGTACATGCAGCTTATCGTCAGCCCCATTTAACCATCTCCTCTCTCCTCTTGCCCCTTTCCATTTTTAAGATCCGTCACCTGCATGGCTGTTTAAATCACCTTTTGCTTTGCCTCCTGATGTCACAGACTAACGCAGGCCCTTGACTCTCGCTCTGTGTTGGCCCTTTGCTCTCTTTCTCCTATCTTAGGCAAAGTGAGACTTGTCCCAGATGGATCATTTGGCTTTTAGTTGCTTGGGGACAGAAGGAAGTGCTTTTAGAAACTGGAAGGGAACGGTGTTGGATTTGGAGAGTGCGGGATAAAAATGTGGAAAGAGAGGTGACACTCCAGAGATGCAGCAGGACTTACAGGCTGCTTAGGTTGAAAACACTAGCTCATTCACTTGGGCCTGCAGGCGTAAAAAACAACTCAGCATCTCTGTTTCCATTTCGCAACTGTCTCCTTGCTTTGCGGCAGTCACTTTGGATTGTAGGAACAAGAGGTCTGATTGATAAAAATCTTGTGGTGAGTCAAAACTACCTGTTAGGGAATAGCAACTTTATTATCACCGACCCTGACAAGGCCCCTTCTAACCAATCCTGAGACAATGATCAACCAGACCCCAGTCTGACCGGCACTGCTTGACTGCACAGTTCTGGTCCCTTTGTCTATGAGAGTCCTGAGAGTCACGTGGGTGCTCCTGAAGGTGGAGCTGGTCTTCCTGGTAGAGCTCTGCTGATTTCAGTTCCTTTCCTCCTTTTCACCAGTCAGAATCCACTTTTTTGTTTATTTGTTTGTTTCTTGGGATGAGTGTCCAAACCTAATTTATTGGGACTCCCCAAGCTGGGCCTCTGACCTAGAACTCCAATAACAGGGATACTGGAGAGAAACCAGCAACAGACATGGGGTTGACAGTAGGGTGAGAAGAGGAACAGAAGATGAAGCTGTGGGTAGGGAGGGGGCCTGAGCATGAGAGAAGCAAGGTGTGTCCCAGGTGAGGAGGCTGAGAGGAAATTACCATTTCTATTTTAAAAGATCAGGTTTTTTTTGCAGAAGCTGTTATATCCTTGAGGTTGCTGACGTGTGGTTTTTTTTTTTTTTTTTTTTTTTTTTTGGGTATTGGGGATTGAACTCAGGGGCACTCAACCACTGGGCCACATCCCCAGCCCTATTTTGTGTTTTATGTAGAGACAGGGTCTCACTGAGTTGCTTAGTGCCTCATTGTTGCTGAGGCTGGCTTTGAACTCGCGATTCTCCTATCTTAGCCTCCCAAAGTGCTGGGATTACAGGTGTGCGCCACTGTGCCCGGCTTGACTTGTGTGTTTTGATTTTCTCTTTAGAAAACGATTTGGGAAGGAAAATGTGATTTTGTCAGACATAAGGAAAGCCCCTGATCATGTCTTCCATAGTGGTAAGTGATCCACAGGCCTTGCTGCTATTTTTGTCTTTCATTTTCAAAGTGTGGTTCAAGGGACAGCTCATGGAATCAATGTGCATGACAGCCCCTGACCAGGTATGTGGATCAAAGAAAGTTACAGAGGCACATCATGTCACTTAAAAGTATTTGATATTAATGCTGCTGGAACTCTCCTTTTTTTTTTTATTACTTGAATAGCAGCAGCATTAAAAATCACTTGAAGTTTCAGAATAATATCTGTTGATATTATTTGGAGCAATACCTTTGGAATAAAAACTTTGATTCCCATTTTTTGGATTTGTGGTTAGCTTACAGGCCCAGAGTAGACAAACAGATCAAGTTCTGTGATGAGGAAAAAGAAGTTTAAAAATTTGGAGAAATGAATTGGGATGTTATAATGTAGAATTGCTCTCAAACTCCTCAAGCAAAGTTTTCTACTGCCTCATAGGCATTTGATCCTGTCTGTCAGTCCTTCCTGGCTCATGCACAGAGCAGCAAGCTGCTGCAGTGGGGGAAGTTGGCCTTGAGCAGAACGGTCCCTGCCTCCCACGCAGTTAGGTATGGAGAACTCATAACTTATGATTCTTCTGTACCAAGTGGATTGTTAAAAATTCACTTCTCTATTCCTTTTAAAATTTGCAGCTTTTAAGCAGAGTGAGGTGACCAGGGACCTGTAGTTGGCATTAGTAGTGCTGCTTGGGGGTGGTGGCAGATGCCTTATGGTAACCCAACTTCTTCCACTTGTTCTGTTTGATCCGGGGCAGGGGCTTAACTGCTCTGTGCTTCAGTTTCCTCACCAGTGAAATGCGTCTCCCTCCAGGGCTATGAGCGAGGGAACTACGCCAGGAGCCGGGGCTCAGTTCCTGGCACAGACCAGTCCTTGTAGAATCACCAGTCACACCCGTGGGTGACTGGGGCCTGTGACTCCATAAGAAAAGTGCCTCCCGGTACCCAGTGGACCCCGGGGGCTTTCGCCGGATGTGTGGGTCTGCTTGGCTCCTCAGATCCCCCCCTTTGTCGCCCGTGTTCTGTAGGCCCCTTCGTTTACTTGGATGTCTTGGATTACAAGCGTCTCTGCGAGGTGGTGGTGAACCACCGCATCACCTGGCTGTTCCATTACAGCGCTTTGCTCAGCGCCGCTGGAGAAGCCAACGTGCCGTTGGCGCGAGCTGTGAACATAACTGGTGAGTGTCTGGCTCACGTGAGCTGCTTCCCTGCTCTTTGGCGAGAGAGGTTCTTGCGGTTCTGATGACCTGTGCCCCCCAGGACTGCACCACGTCCTGGACGTCGCGGCGGAGCACCACGTGCGCTTGTTCGTGCCCAGCACCATCGGGGCTTTTGGACCTACCTCTCCCCGGAACCCAGCCCCCGACATCTGCGCCCAGAGGCCCAGGACCATCTACGGGGTGTCCAAGGTCCACATGGAGCTCATGGGAGAGGTAAGCACCCCTGGAGGCTGCTGACTGTGCAGCGGTGATGTCGTTTCCTTTCCCACTCTTTGGGCCTCAAGCACCTGCCGATTCTGTCCTGGGGCACTGGGCCCCCATCCCAGCCCCCAGGGATGCTTACTTCCTTGCTGTGTGTGCCAAGTGGCAGGCACCCTAGGATTCCCTGTCACCAGGCGGCTTCTCCACAGCCAGTGACACTGGGCACTTCCTGAACAGTAAGTGGCTCCACAGCCTTTGCTTGCTGTCACCCTGCTCCTGGACCCATTGTTTCAGCGCCCAGTATCGGTTGTTATTGGTGGTGACTTTGTTATGGGAAACCTCAAGCTTTTTTTTTTTCCTACTGTCTTTATAACTCTACAGTAAATTTTTTTTTTTTTTGGTACTAGGGATTGAACCTAGGGGTGCTTATCCATTGAGCCACATCCCCAGCCCTTTTTAACATTTTATTTAGAGACAGGGTCTCAATAAGTTGCTTAGGGCCTCCTTGAGTTGCTGAGGCTAGCTTTGAACTCTCAATCCCCCTGCCTCAGCCTCCTGAGCTGCTGGGATTACAGGCCTGTGCCACCGAACGGGGCCTCTCCAGTAAATTTGAGCCAATATCTAATCCTTCAGCTGACATGTCTGGCATCGCTCTGGTATCTGGCCTCCCCTGCACTCTTTGTTGGGCTGCAGCAAGTGGGAACTCCTTCCCTGGGAAAGGATGCAGATCTCTGCTGGAGGCTGGTTTATTTTTGCAGTGTTGCTGTGTCACCAAGGTGGTGATTCTTTGGAGTTAAAGACTGAAGAATATCTGTTAAAGACAAATGAATGACTCTTAGAAATTCTATACTCTATTTTCTTTAGGACTGTTTTAATATAGCTACATGGAATGATATTCAGAAAAGAAAAACTAAAAAAAAATGTGTTGGCTTTGTTCTATATGATTTAAAGATTCTTTTCTGAGTAAGCTCTCTCTTTTTCGTAGTACTATTATTACCGGTATGGGTTAGATTTCCGCTCTCTGAGGTACCCTGGAATCATATCTGCTGACTCACAGCCTGGGGGAGGAACAACTGGTGAGAATGGTTTCTGATTTCTTTCATATGTAAGACAGGCTCACTTACTGCTGAGAAGCATCTTCGTGGTGGTGAATGGCCCTGTCACTAGAGTGTGAGGGACACCGCAGTTTCTGTGCCTTCTCCCGGGTATGTGCTCTTGTGCACGGCAGACTATTGACTTGTCCTTGCCCAGGGCACATGCAAGAGCTCTCAGTCAGCTTGGCATTGGCCACCACAGTGCTGGAGGACAAATTTGTCACTCATGGTGAGGAAACCCCGATCAGCGTGATTCCTTGAATGCAGCCTTGCTTCTTTTTCTTTTTTTTAAATTTTTTTGTAGTTGTAGATGGACAACATGTCTTTATTTTGTTTCTTTTTATGTGGTGCTGAGGATCAAACCCAGTGCCTCATGCTTGCTAGGCAAGCGCTCTGCCACTGAGCCACAGCCCCCGTCCCCAGCCCTTCTCTCTTAATGGAGAGCGCGGCTCTGTTAGAGCAGACCGTGTACATTGCACATGTGAAAAGGGCTTAAGCACTGCTATTTTGGACTCAGGTGTGCACGCCACTCACAACCTCCGTATCAGGGATCCTCCCTATTCAGTGGTCCTGAGGTATGGTCTAAAAGATACTTGACCAACTCTGAGGGACTTTAAAGGAGAGTTTGGTTTGGGCTACTTTAAAGAAGCTCTTGCCTTCATGTGGAGTCTTTCCAAGTGTGGCCCCTGAGCATCCTTGAGACCCTTTCAAGGGGTCCAGGGGTCAACACTACTCACACAGTACAGGGATGTTATTGGCCATTTTCCTTCTGCCTCCTAAGCACATCATGGAGCTTCCCAGGGGTGTGTGCTAGGGCAGAACAGGCTGAATGCAGAAGTGGGCAGGATGTGCCACCCCTCTCCTGCTAAGCCCAAGAGTTTCGTAGAATGCAGAACAGACTGTTCTTCTTAGTAAGTTTTCTTTGTTGGGAAACTGTGCTCTTTTTCCTGTAAAATATCATGCATGTCAATATGTAATGGATAACTCTGATCATTTTAGAACTTTATGGCTTCTTTTCTAAAAACTTTCATTTACCTGTGTCAGACAGTAAATGTTCATACAACCTGCCTTGGTCAAATCTCTGAGAGTCCTGTGTTTTTAAGAGACTACAGAGGAGCTGGGCCTAGAACATTGCAGAGCTGCTGCCTTGGTCCAAGAGGCTCCTGCATGGTTTTGACATAAGAAAACCCCCAGATGGATTCCCTTTCAGACTACGCAGTCCAGATTTTCCATGAGGCCACAAAGAGGGGCAAATTTGAGTGCAACCTGAAGTCCAGCACCAGGCTTCCAATGATGCACATTGATGACTGTCTCAGGGCCACTCTGGAGGTCATGGGCACATCCGCAGAGTCTCTCTCCATAAGGACCTACAACATCCACGCCATGAGCTTCACTCCTGAGGAGCTAGCCCAGGAGGTCCGCAAGCACCTGCCAGAGTTCCGGATCACCTACAACGTGGACCCTGTGCGACAGGCCATAGGTGGGTCAACCATGGCAAACCAGCACAGCCAAAACTGAGCTTGGGCCTGCACCGTGAGTCCTGAGGATATAAACCCTGGAAGGTCAAGGAGCACGCAGCTGTCACCCCAGGGCCCAGATGCGTGCTACAGAATTAGCTGTTGTTGAGCTGGTCAGCAGATGCTTTGATTTTGAGAAATGATATCTAAGTGGGTAAAATGATTCCAAGTGAACAACTCAGCAGCATCTTACAGCTTAAATGTAAAATAAGGGAAAAAGGAAGCAACTGAGAAAGTATGGGAGGAACCCTGGGCTCCATCTCTGGTACAAAAAAAAATTGTGAGGTTTTAACAGAAAATCAGGGTCAGACAGTAGTTGTCTAGTCTACTCTGACCTTCCGAGACGGTGACCGGTGGGTATGGTAGTTGTCCTGCTTCTTTTTTGTTCCTTGTGCAATCAACCTTCACATAAAATGCTGTAGAACTTTGACAAATCCAGAGTCCGAATAACCTCGCCGCCCTTCCACATCTCTCCCTAGCGGATAGCTGGCCCATGGCCTTGGATGACAGCAGAGCACGGAAGGACTGGGGCTGGAAACACGACTTTGATCTTCCAGAGTTGGTGACGATGATGCTGAACTCCCGTGGTTCTGACTCCAGAGTTGCCCGGGCCAAGTGAAGTCCTCAAAGAAGGAGCCCTTGTGTCCTGAACTGCCTGGGGAAGACGGACGGGACTCCTCAACCTTCGCTGTGTGCCTGAACGGGTCCAAACGCACACGTGGCAGAGTCCATGGAGTGCCTGATAGTGATGAGGTGACCGTTTCTGGGGAGGTGGAAGTATGTAATGTTTGTATTGAATTAAATTCCGTTTAAACATCACTCCTAAGACTCCGTTATTCTCTTGACCAGAGAACAATGATAACATTTTACAGGTTTTCAGAGACATACTCACTATTCTGTACTGTCCATCAGAACACAGAACATGTTTGATGTGCGAGCTCCATGCTCACCGGTCAGCTCTTCTTCAGAGTTATCACTTGTGATTTATCCTGCTGCAAAAGGATAGAGCTGCCGGAAGTCAAGGCGATCAGTGATGATGCAGCAAGGGAACAGGAGCCCGCTCTCATTTCTGTTCCCTTCCTGTCAGTGAGCTGGGCGGGATCCACAAGTGCCAGAGCTCCTGAGCTGGCCCTGTCTTGTCCCCAGGGAGTTTGTCTATTTGTGCAGGTTTCCGGGCTCTACCCAGCTGACTAAGCGGGTGGGAGCAATCCTGTCACAGCCTACCAGTTAGACTGCTTCCCGACCAATGCCATTTTCTAAAGAGCCCTCTCTTGTTATGGCCTTTCCCTTGTTCTTGCACTGAGCCTGCTGGGGAGCTGCTCTGAACCCTCTAGATAAGTGCAGGTCAGTCTTCCGGCTACCTCAGGAGGTCCCAGGAAGTGAAACGCCCCGTTCCTCAGAATTACGAATATTTTTGATAATGTGGAGGATTAAAAAGGTGTTATACATATTATGTATTGATGACAATAAAGTCAGTTATGCATTTGGACTTTTGAATTGTTAGGTTGCAATGTGAGCTTTTTGGAGGTATTCCTGGGTTTAAAATCTATTTGACCTTTAACTGGAGAACTTTTTGGGTCATTTTTGAGTCATATGAATATAGTTCTTTCTCCACTTAGTAAGGTTACATGTGTAGACTTTATTTTATGAATTTCTTTAATAGCTTTATTGGATATAGTTCACATACCATAAAATACATTCATTTAAAATTTATGATTCAGAGCTGTATATCCATCAATACAGTATAATTTTAGGACATTTCAACACCCCACAAAGAAACCACACGTATGCCCTCTCCACCCCAGGCAGCCATTCCTCTGCTTCTGTGTCTGGACTTACCACTTCTGAAATGTGGTCTTTTGTGAGTGGCTTCTTTGATGAAGCATACTGTTTCTGAGGTTCCTCCATGTAGCAGTACTTTGATTGTTCTTGCTAAAAAATACTCCACTGTATGGATAGACTGCATCTTGTTTATCCCTTGCATTGAGGGGCAGTCAGGTTGTTGGCACTTCTTAGCCTTGAAGGGGAGGTAAATGCTGTGAACATTGTGTAGATACTTGGGTTTTGAAGCTACTTTATTTCTTATATATAGGTTGAAAATAGATCTTAAGTACATTTAACTTATTTTCAATTATCTTAAAGGAACAAGAAGTTAATGTGTTGCTCCTCTGAGGAGGGAAGTAGTGGCTGATGGAGTCACTTGTGCTGTTAGGCTCTGGTCCCTGCTTTCCACCAGGTTCCTCGGAGAACCTTGACCTGGGTTGTGCAGCTTTGTTCTGAATGGCTTCCTTTAATCTTGCTAAATCTATAGATGCACCTCAGGGCAGCCAAGAAGAGTGGGAACATATTGAAAGCTGAAGCCTCCAGGGACATTTCTTACTGACACTTTGCCCTCTAGACTAAAGCCCGAGGCTAAAACCCCTTTCTGTCTCAGTTGTTCTTACCCCAGGATCCCAGGGGATCCATTGGTTTACTGGCAAGAGGCTGCTTTTCTGTTGGAAGTGATCTGAAGGAAAAGAGGGGGCTTAGTTTCTCTCCATTTCCCTCTCTAGAGGTATTCATGATGAGATCCATAGTTACATAAAATCAATCTTAAAAATGAATGTTTTTAAGACTGTTTTATTAAGGATTCATAGCTATGCTATAAATATTGAATTTTGGCCATGTGATCGTTCACATAACTGTAGGGAAGTGGTTTTCAACATTTCTGTTCAATAAAGACAATTCACATTTTCCTGTGCAGGTATCCCTTATTTTCCTAAAGCACAAATTTTGTGTTCGCAACTTTCTTTAGTAACCTAGGTCAGCAGCTTGAATAGATCTACCACATTTATTTTAAAAGCAGCATAACTTTTCATAGGCCGCAAGTACCAAAGTATATTTAATTGACTTACTAAGTACGGACTTTCTAGGCTTTTACTATCACAAATGACACTGTAAAGAACATTTAAAGCATGGCCAACTTTCATTGGCTGAAAAAGCCCAAATCACTCTCTGGGACAGAGCATTTATATCTATGTAACTGAATCCTTTAAGGGGCAAGAACACCCCCCCCCTCGCTTTTTCTACTATAATCATTTATTTATTTATTTTCCACATGAGAAATGCTTTGTCTTCCATAAGGATTTGTCTTCCATAAAATTTTTGTCTTCCATAAGGATTCATCCCAACAACTAGTATTCATAATATCTTCTCTCAACTATAAAAACTAAACTGTAGTTTATACCTCAAAAACATAGAAGAGGAGGTGATGCTTTAAGACCTTGAAAGAGGGTTTACAAGCTGGGCGCCGTGGCTCAAGCCTGTAATCCCAGCATTTAGGGAGGCTGAGACAGGAGAATCGCGAGTTCAAAGCCAGCCTCAGCAATGGTGAGGTGCTAAGCAACTCAGTGAGACCCTGTCTCTGCATAAAACACAAATTAGGACTGGGGATGTGGCTCAGTGGTTGAGTACCCCTGAGTTCAATCCCCAGTACCAAAAAAAAAAAAAAGAAAGAAAGAGGGTTTACATAAGGTGGAATCTAATGGAGTACCAAATGCAATGCAATGTTGGTATTGTTTTTTTTAATTTAATTTTTTTATTCTACTTAGGTATACATGATAGAATGCATTTTGATTCATTGTATACAGATGGAGCACAACTTTTCATTTCTCTGGTTGTATGTGATGTAGAATCACATCATATGCAGTCATACATGAAGCTAGGGCTATGATGTCCATCTCATTCCACCATTTTTCTTGCCCCCATGCCCCCTCCTTTTTCCCTGCCCTTTGACCAAATTTCCTCCATTCTTCCCACGTTCCCTCCCCCATTATGGATTAGCATCCACTTATCAGAGAGAACATTCAGCATTTGGTTTTCTGAGATTGGCTTACTTCGCTTAGCATGATATTCTCCAACTCCATCCATTACCTGCAAATGCCATAATTTTATTCTCTTTTAATGCTGAGTAATATTCCATTGTGTGTATGTACCACAGTTTCTTTATCCATTCATCTATTGAAGGGCATCTAGGTTGGTTCCACAGTTTAGCTATTGTGAATTGAGCTGCTATAAACATTGAAGAGGCTGCATCACTGTGGTATGCTGTTTTTAAGTCCTTTGGGTATAGACCCAGGAGTGGGATAGCTGGGTCAAATGGTGGTTCCATTCCAAGTTTTCTAAGGAATCTTCATACTGCTTTCCAGATTGGTTGCACCAGTTTGCAGTCCCACCAGCAATGTAGGAACGTGTCTTTTCCCCCACATCCTCACCAACACTTAGTGTTTGTATTCTTGATAACTGTCATTCTGACTGGTGTAAGATGAAATCTTAGAGTAGTTTTGATTTGCATTTCTCTAATTGCTAGAGATGTTGACCATTTCTTCATATGTCTGTTGATTGATTGTATATCTTCTGAGAGGTTTCTGTTCAGCTCCTTGGCCCATTTATTGATTGGGTTGTTTGTTTTTTTGGTGTTAAGTTTTTTGAGTTCTTTATATATCCTGGAGATCTGATGTGCGGGTGGCAAAAATTTGTTCCCAGAATGTAGGCTCTCTGTTCACTTCATTGATTGTTTCTTTTGCCTAGAAGAAGCTTTTTAGTTTGAATCCATCCCATTTATTGATTCTTGATTTTACTTCTTGCACTTTAGGAGTCTTGTTAAAGAAGTAAGGTCCTAAGCCGACATGATGAAGATTTGGGCCTACTTTTTTTTCTATTAGGTGCAGGGTCTCTGGTCTAATTCCCAGGTCCTTGATCGATTTTGAGTTGAATTTTGTGCATGGTGAGAGAGGGGTTTAGTTTCATTTTGCTACCTATGGATTTCCAGTTTTCCTAGCACCATTTGTTGAAGAGGCTATCTTTTCTATGTACCTGTTTGGCAGCTTTGTCTAGTATAAGATAACTGTATTTATGTGGGCTTGTCTCTGTGTCTTCTATTCTGTACTATTGGTCTACATGTCTGTTTTGGGGCCAGTACTATGCTGTTTTTGTTACTATAGCTTTGTAGTATAGTTTAAGGTCTGGTACTATGATGCCTCCTGCTTCACTCTTCTTTCTAAGGATTGCTTTGGCTATTCTGGGTCTCTTATTCTTCCAAATGAATTTCATGATTGCCTTTTCTATTTCTATAATGAATGATGTTGGGATTTTAATTGGAATCACATTGAATCTATATAGCGCTTTGGGTAGTAAGGCCATTTTGGTAATATTGATTCTGCCTATCCAAGAGCATGAGAGATTTTTCCATCTTCTAAGGTCTTCTTCAATTTCTTTCTTTAGTGTCCTGTAGTTTTCATTGTAGAGGTCTTTTATCACTCTTGTTAGATTGATTCCCAAGTATTTAATTAATTTATTTATTTGAGGCTATTGTGAATAGGCTATTGTGAAAAGTATTGTGAATAGTTTTCCTAATTTCTCTTTCAGAGGATTCATCATTGATGTATAGAAACAATTGATTTATGTGTGCTAATTTTATATTCTGCTACTTTGCTGAATTCATTTATTAATTCTAGAAGTTTTATGGTAGAATTCTTTGGATCCTCTAAGTATAGAATCATGTCATCAGCAAATAATGACAGTTTGAGTTCTTCTTTTTCCTATTCATATCCCTTTGATTTCTTTTGTCTCTCCAATTGCTCTGGCTAGTGTTTCAAGGACTATGTTGAATACCAGTGGTGAAAGAGGGAATCCCTGTCTTGTTCCTGTTTTTAGAGGGAATGTTCCAATTTTTCTCCCTTTAGGATGATGTTGGCCTTGGGTTTAGCATAGATAGCTTTTACAAAGTTGAGGTATGTTCCTATTATCCCTAGTTTTTCTAGTGTTTTGAACATAAAAGGGTGCTATATTTTGTCAAATGCTTTCTCTGCATCAGTTGATGAAATCATATTATTCTTTAAGTCTATTGATGTGACGGATTACACTAATTGATTTCTGTATGTTGAACCAACCTTGCATCCATGGGATGAACCCCACTTGATCATGGTGCACTATTTTTTAATATGTTTTTTGTATGTGATTTGCCAAAATTTTATTTTGCATCTATGTTCATCACGGATATTGGTCTGAAATTTTCTTTCTGTGATGTTCTCTATCTGGTTTTGGAATCAAGGTCACACTCACCTCATAGAATGAGTCTGGAAGGGTTCCCTCCTTTTCTATTTCATGAAATAGTTTGAGGAGTATTGGTATTAATTCTTCTCTGTAGGTCTTGTAGAACTCGGCTGAGAATCTGTCTGGTCCCAGGCTTTTCTTGGTTGGTAGACTTTTGATGGCATCCTCTATTTCCTTGCTTGAAATTGATCTGTTTAAGTTGTATATGTCTTCTTGGTTCAGTTTGGCTAGGTCATATGCTTCTAGAAATTTGTTGGCATCTTCAGGTTTTTCTATTTTACTGGACTATAAATTTTCAAAATAGTTTCTAATTATCATCTGTATTTCAGTAGTGTCTGTAGTGATATTTCCTTTTTCATCATGAGTTTTAGTAATTTGGGTTTTCTTTCTCCTTCCTTTCATTAGAGTAGCTCAGGGTTTGTCAATTTTATTTATTTTGTCAAAGAACCAGCTTTTTGTTTTGTCAGTTTTTTGAATTGTTTCTTTTGTTTCAATTTTATTGATTTCAGCCCTGATTTTAATTATTTCCTGTCTTCTACTTCTTTTGGTGTTGGTTTGTTCCTTTTTTTCTAGGGCTTTGAGATGTAGTGTCAAGTTGTTTATTTGTTGACTTTTTCGTCTTTTAATGTATGAGCTTAATGCAATGAACTTTCCTCTTAACACTGCCTTCACGGTGTCCCAGAGATTTTGATATGTTGTATCAGAGTTTTCATTTACTTTTAAGAATTTTTTTT
>PVHX01007513.1:9830-84801 GCA_004024805.1 Geosciurus inauris | reverse complement strand
TCTCCTGTCTCAGCCTCCCTTTGTGCTGGGATTATAGGCTTGCGCCACCGCACCTGGCAATAACCTTATTTTTCCTCATTTGAGGAAGGCCAACAAGATGTCAACACTGGATGTGGGTTATGTTTACTATAAATATAAATATTTTTCACCCCAAATTATTTTCTTCCACATTTATTGGTACATTATAATTGTATGTAATAGTGAAATTCAGTGTTAATATGCATGTGTACACACAATATAACAAAATAATTTGGCCAGTATCATTCCCAGTATTTCCCCTTTTTCTCCCCTTCGGTTTCTCCCAGATCCCTTTCCTCTACTCTGCGGATCTCCCTTCATTTTCATGAGATTCCCCTCACCTTTTTTTTCCTTTTTCCTCTAGCTTTCATATGTAAGAGAAAACATATGACCCTTGACTTTCAAAATTTGGCTCATTCTGCTTAACATAATGTTCTCAAGTTTTCCTGCAAATGACATAATTACATTCTTCTTTATGGCCAAACAAAATGATTTTGTATATATACTACATACTCCTTATCCATTCCTCCACTGATGGACACCTAGACTGGTTGTATAGTTTGGCTATTGTGAACTGTGGTATGCATGTATTGTTATAGTATGATGAATTTCATTCTTTGTTGTTACATATTCATGTACACAATGTAACAATATAATTTGGCCAATATCATTCCCTAGTGTTTCCCCTTTCCCTCCCATTCCTGCATCCCTGGTCTCCCTCCTCCACTCTAGTTATCTCCTTTAAACTTTCTTGAGACTCTCCACCTTCTCTCCTCCACCTTTCTTTTCCTTTTATCTTTCTAGCCTCCACATATGAGAGAAAACACATGACCTCTGACTTTGGATTATTTCACTTAAGATCCATCTGTCTTCCTGCAAATGATATAATTTCATTTTTCTTTATGGCTGGTTAAAATTCCATTGTGTATATATATCACATTTTCTTTATCCATTCATCTGTTGACGGACACCTAGACTGGTTCCATAGTTTGGCTATTCTGAATTGTGCTGCTATAAACCTGGGTATGCATGTATCACTGTAGTATGATAACTTTAATTCTTTAGGATAAATACCAAGGAGTGGTATAACTGGGTCATAATGGTCGTTCCATGCCTAGTCTTTTGAGGAACTTCCATATGGATTTCCATAGTGGTTGTACTAATTTACTGTCCCACCAACAGTGTAAATGTGTTCCTTTTCCTCTACATCCTCTTCAGCATTTATCATTATTTGTATTCTCCATGACTGCCATTCTGACTGAAATGAGAAGAAATCTCAGTGCAGCTTTGATTTGCATTTCCCCAACTACTAAACATATTTTTTCATATATTTGTTGGTCATTTGTATTTCTTCTTTTGAGAAATGTCTGTTTAGTTCAATTGCACATTTATTAATTGGATTATTTGGTTTGAGTGTTAAGTTTTTTGAGTTCTTTACATATTCTCAATATTGTCAGAAGAGTAGCTAGCAAAGATGTTCTCCCATTCTCTCTGCACATTCTGAATTGGTTCCTTTGCTGTGCAAAAGCTTTTTAATTTGATGCTATTCTATTTATTAACTCATTATTATTCATGAGCTTTAGGGGTCATTGAGAAAGTTGTTGCCTGTGCCTATATGTTGGAGTGTTGACCCTACATTTTCTTCTACAAGCTGCATAGTTTCTAGTCTAATTTCTAGATCTTTGATCCATTTTGAGTTGACTTTTGTGCAGGATGTAAATAAGAATCTAGTATCCTTCTAAATATGGATAACCAGTTTTTCCAGCACCATTGTTTAGAAGGCAGTCTTTTCTCTAATGTATGTTCTTGACTTTATCTGTATGGGTTTGTCTCTGTGTCTTCCATTCTGTTCCACTGGTTTGTATGTTTGTTTTTATGCTAATACCATGCAGTTTTTGTTACTATAGCTCTGTATGATAATTTGAAGTCAGGTATTATGATGCTACCAGCATTGCTTTTTTGGCTTAGAATTGTTTTGGGCTATTCTGGGTCTTTTATTCTTCCAAATGAATTTTAGGACTGTTTTTTCTAATTCTGTGAAGAATGTCAGTGGTATTTTGATGGGGATTGCATTGAACCTGTATATTGCTTTTGGTAAAATAGCTATTTAAACAATATTGATTCTGCCTATCCACAAATATGGGAGGCCTTTCCATTTTGTGTCTTTTTCAATTTATTTCTTCAATATTCTGTAGTATGTAGAGGTATTTCACCTGGTTGGTTAGATTTATTTCTGGGTATTTTATTTTATTTCTTTAGGCTACTGTGAATAGGACTGTTTTCCTGATTTCTTTTTAGCAGGTTCATTTTTGGTTTATGCTGATTTTGTAAATTGCTACTTTGCTGAATATGTTTATTAGTTCTAGCAGTCTTCTGGTGGAACTTTCTGGATCTTCCAAGTATAGGATCATATCATTTGCAAACAGTGATAATCAGACTTTTTGCTTTCCTGTTCTTACCCATTTTATTTCCTTTTCTTGCCCACTTGCTCTGGCTAGAATTTCTAGTACTAAATGGAATAGGAGTGGTGAGAATGGACATCCTTGTCTTGTTCTGGATTTTAAAGGAAATGCTTTCAGTTCTTCCCCATTGACTATGATGTTGGCTTTAGGCTTGTTGTAGATTTTATGATGTTAAGTGCCTTTTATTCCCAGTTTCTTTTATCGAGAATGTCACCCCAAGTTCTTGATATAGGGTCAGATCCTCAGCACTATTTAGGACGGTGCTCCATAACTGGATAGTAAATGATCATTACTTAATCTATGTTGCTTAGGATAAACTCTGCTACGTAAGAATCATATGTGTTCTCCAAAACCAAAATAAATCATTTTGATGCTACCTAAGCTTTTACCATCAGTAGCATTATTTCATGATGTCAACTGCTAAAAGTTTATCCCAATAACCAAGTAAAAAGACAACACTTAAAGCATCAAACTTCAGACCTAAGGAAAACTAGATGCTGGCAAAATCATGAACATGAAACAATCAGAAAAACTGTCATGATAATCAAAAGCATATCATGAAACACTTCATTATTCCATCATCAAAGCAAAAGGAAATATACCTTTGCGATGCGGATCCCATTGACCCACTGGTGTAGAGTCCTCACATCATCACAACAAAGGTATTTGATATACTGAGATTTCTTCTGGATCTGTGGGTGCTGCAAGATTGAAGGCAAAATACAACTAAGTCCTTACAGAACTGAAGGAAACCAAACTCTAGCAAAGCTTAAACTGATCCTGAAAAGTTACAGGCCATGAGGATAAACTTCTCATGTGGCCATAGGGACAAATAAAATAGCCCATATGTATTGTTATAAGCTAAAACTTATGTGAAATTTTAGATCAAGATGTCCAAGTTAAAGTAACCCTTCACATCAAGGGAAATTTCAAAATACTTTTTCTATATTTCCAAGAAGCAAAGTCCATGGAGGTTAACCATCAAGGTTAACTCAATAGAATTCTTTTTTTTTTTTTAATATTTTTTTAGTTGTAGATGGACACAATGTCTTTATTTTATTGCTTTGTATGTGGTGCTGAGGATCGAACCCAGGGCCTCATGCATGCGAGGCAAGCGCTCTACCGCTGAGCTACAATCCCAGCCCCTCAATAGAATTCTTGATCTTAAGACTATGAAAAGGGAAGAGAATGTTTGATTTCACTTTGAACACACTGAAATCATGGCTTCAGAAGAATCCAAAGGAGAGATCTTTTTTTTAAAAAAATATTTTTCTAATTGTCAATGGACCTTTATTTTATTTATATGCGGTGCTGAGAATCGAACCTACTGCCTCACACATGGTAGGCAAGTGCTCTACCACTAAGCCACAACCCCAGCCCAAGGAGAGATCTTTAACAAGGCTTCCAATATTTTTCTAGAGGTGAATACGTGGGCCTGACACACAAAAGCATACAGCATAGCACCTGGCCATACCTAAGGCTGTGGTGGAGATAAATGAGCACTTCTTTGTAGAAACCAGACTGCAGGAATGCAATGTGCACCCTCCAGCAGAATGAACAGCTTCTTGGTGGAATCATCAAAGTTTCCACAACCCTCTCTATTTGTCAGTTGAGACTTGGATGGGGGATATGAATGACTTGACCACTAACCTGACCTTGGCTATAGCATGCACATGTCATTAACTGACGTTAACTAGCTTCAACCACTAGTTCCTTGGGAAGAAAAGCCCTAAATTACACTGGGTGTGGACATAATGACTTATGATTACTACTGCTCTTTTTGGACATTCTGTGGGTGGGGGAGACAGGCTATATATTGCTTAGAAAAAAATTAAATTTATGGTCAATTATCAGAAGGAAGTTTAAAAGCATTTAATTTTTCTAAAACTCTCCAACCACATTTATTTGATGTAAAACCCAGGATAAAATAAGGAATTTGAGTATGTTCTCACGCTACAGGAATAAATGGCCACCAATACAACGTATATATCTGCATAGTTAAAGATTAATCAATTTGAAGCCGGGCGCGGTGGCGCAAGCCTGTAATCCCAGCACTTTGGGAGGCTGAGACAGGAGGATCGTGAGTTCAAAGCCAGCCTCAGCAATGGCAAGGTGCTAAGCAACTCAGCGAGACCCTGTCTCTACATAAAACACGAAACAGGGTTGGGGATGTGGCTCAGTGGTTGAGTGCCCCTGAGTTCAATCCCTGGTACCAAAAAAAAAAAAAAAAAATCTGATCTATAGTGTGAGAAATCAATGTAAAATCCACTTACTCTATTCTGTTCAATGCTTTGCAGAAATCAGCTCCTATCATTACCAACTTTGTTGAAGACTATATCAAACTTTTAACTAATAAACCCTAAACAACATTAAAAGTTAGTAAAACAATACCCATTGTTTTCTCTCCTGACAAAGCAGGTCCCCTCTTGGAATATGTTCCTTTTCCATTCTAAATCATATTCTAAAAAACTGCCATGGCAATCTTGAAAGAGCAAAGGAGAAGAGACAGAGGAGTAGCTATTTTTCTATAAAAGGAGGAAGGGGAATTTTACTTCATTTGCTCATTGAATAAATAAATATTAAGCAGTAACTATTTGCCAGATGTGTCAACTACATTTTTTGAATACAGTGATGAGCAAAATAGAAAGGTCTTTGACACTAAGAATCCAGAGCATGTGCAGAAGAGAAAGTAAGTTGAATGAAAAAGAGCTTTCTTAGTGTTGCCAAATAGGGCTAGAAGAGACTATTCTGCTTCTTGGAGGTGCTGCCTATCCTATGTGATTCAGAGAACTGAACCAGCTGCTACAGGCTGACTCTTAGCATTTACCTCCATTCCTCCTCTCTGGAGATTTACAACCATGAATATCCATGGATTGTATGGATATTCACTCAACTAAGTGCTTTTATTCATTCTCTATATAGGGTCTTTTTTTATTAAAAATTAACACTAGGTAAAATTGAACAGAAATTATCCTCTACTTTTTTTACCTTATCTCTAACCTGAGAATTTGATTAATATCTTGAGTACTATGGTATAATTATTTGATTATTTCTAAGTAAAGCATCAGATTACCTGCTAGTTTAAAATTCACTTTAGAACCTTAAAAATTCCATTTCATCTTTCCACATAATAAAGGCATTCATAGCTGTCCTTAGTTATTGACTCTCTCCACTAATACCTCAAGAAGTTGCCTGTTCCACTAATATATTGTTATCTTTATTAAATGTGGCCTCTATTGAGCACTTACTATGTACCAGCAATTATGTGAAATACTTCACATAGTTTAAGCTCATTCAATCCTTAGGAAAACTATCTTAATAATATTATCCCATGTTCCAAGAAGAAAGATGAGGCACAGAGTTAAGGATACCACTCAAAGTTGCTTCTAAGCAACTTTGAAAAGAAGTAGAATTTGAACCCATTCGATCTCATTCCAGTGCCTACTGCATTATTAGGGGTAAAGCCTTCCAATTCCTATTCTCCTACAATATTATGATACCACTTTTAAAATCATATAAGAGCTAAGGGTAAGTATAGAGGAAACATTCATTGCTAAAAATGAGAAAGTCAATATTTAGATTCTTAAAGACCCCAAAGAAATCGCTTCCAGCTGAACAGCAATAACAAAACTTCACTTTTTAAAAAATGGTGTTGATTTTTAAAGTTTTCATTCTCTGATGAAATGTAAAAAATTTCTGAAAATAAAGCATTTAACAAATAAATTGCTATTATGCTATAAGATTTTACTTCTCTGTTCATATAAAAATTTTGATGGAAAATTCCTATAACTCTAACTAAAAGTGGTATTTAACACCAAAGTCCAAGTACCAAAAGAAAATGACAACATATACTCCTATTACTTTGGAACACATACATACAGTCTTGAAAATCCATTCAACTGGCATACAAGTTAAAAAAATAAGACTATGCCGGATATGATGGCACATGCCTATAATCCCAGTGACTCAGGAGGCTGAGGCAAGAGGATCAAAAGTTCAAAGCCAGCCTCAGCAACTTAGCAAAACTCTGTTTCAAAATAAAAAATAAAAATACATGGATGTGTATCAGTGGTTAAACACCCCTGGGTTCAATGACTGGCACCAAAAAACAAAAACAACCCACAAAAAATTAGCTATATGACACTTTACCTTATCAGTTCCAAACTGTATACAGCTTCTTTATTTGTAACAGTGCCTGAGAAATTCATGCTCACATTCCACCCCTGAATGAGAACTACTCTTTCCTTTCTACCATACTGAAATAAATTACTTTGCCCTATTTCTTTAGGAATGAAATTTTAGATCTGGCTAAGGTAAGCCAGATTAATAACTATGGTATGTAATTTTAAAAAACAAATTTCCTTTAGGAAACTTATTTAATCATACATGCATACATGTGTCCCAGCAAATGACCTTTCAGATATATCGACACATGTCCTATTTGTTCCTATATTGTCAAATTTTGTGAATAAGCTTTCTCTGCCATTATTATATCTTAAAAAAACAATTACCAAAATGTGTTTTATAGCCTTTTACTAGTGTGTGTGGATTTACCATATCCCGCCTTTCACTGGAGCACTCAGACCCAAGTCATTGTAGCCTAAATAAATTTACATTTGTGTAGATCCTGTGCTGTAACATTTTTCATTTGTTAGAACTTATATATTCAAGAATAAAAATATTTGCATAGGCAAAAGTAGTACAGATTTACAAGGGGAAAAAATAGCTTTTTAAATCCTAATAATTGTGTGGACATGGGCAAACGGATCTTTCTAAAGCTCAGTTTCTATATTTATAATATGGGGACTCAGAACAGACTTGAAATTGATATGTATGGTGCTTCTATAACAGGTCTATCAACTTAGAGGTCTATAATTAGTGGTGACAATTACTTTTTATTTTTTTTTTAATATCTTTATTTTATTGCTTTGTGTGCGGTGCTGAGGATCGAACCCAGGGCCTCACGCATGCGAGGCAAGCGCTTTACCACTGAGCTACAGTCCCAGCCCCACAATTACTTTTATTATATTTTCACCTAAAGGTATCATGCTCTTCCATATTTCAATACACTAAATATTTCTATATATAAAGAGATAAAAAATATAAATTTAGCTTAAACTACTCAATGTCAATCTGGAACATAAGTCATTGTTATAAAAATAAACATAAGAAAAACCCTTGCACAAAAATAGACTCAGACTAAGAATTTTGTGAGCTGGAAAAAGATTGTAATTCAGGTTGAGTATCCAGTATCCAAAATGCCTAAGGCAAGAAATGCTTCAGATTTCAAAGTTTTGAGAATTCTGGAGTATATGCAGAGATTTTACAACTTGAACTTTCCTAATCCAAAAATCCAAATCTGAAATGTTCCACAATCTGAAACTTTTTATTTTAGGGCTTTATGTGGGAGGATCAAACCCACAGCCTTGTGAATACCAAACAAGTACCTGACCACTGAGCTTTATCCCAAACCCTTCCAAAATGTGAAACTTTTTGAATGTTATGTTGGCACTTAAAAAGTTTTGGATTTCAGTGCTTTTCAGGTCTTGGATTCAGATTAGGGATTTTCAACTTGTTCTAGTTAGTGGTCACAATTAATTCTGGTCATATGAGACACTGTTAGTTGCCTTCCTTTAGCTATCCCTTCCCCACTTCTTACCTAGCAGAGTCCCACAAGGTATGAATTCTGAACAGTGAGGGGTCAGTCCAGTGGTTTTGTTCCTCTCGTCAATGATTGGTTTAGGAATGGGAAATGTACTTTGGGTAAAAAATCCATAAAGGTAGGGCTCTTGGCTAGTTTCTGGGAAACGATTTCTTCTTAAAAGATGAATAAAGTGAGAAAAAATTCCTCTTAAGCTAGATTTTGCTGGGCCTACATCTGATGCCTAGAATGATAGCAGTCATTTTGGGACCCTGAAGTGAGCTAGCCTGGCAGTAAGATGACATGAAGACGACAGAACAGGGAAAGATGAAAAGAACTGGGTTCTTCCTAACAGGTGCAAGCCACTGAAACACAGCTTATTATGTTCATGTTTTGAGACCCCTTGAATACCTTTGTGGATTGTTTACTGAGTGAAGAAGTAAAAAATATACCACTCTGATATACTATTTAAGTTAAACATGGAAAACAGCAGGTACAAAAAGATCGCTTTGACCTTCACGCTGCTTCTTACCAACAGAAAATGAAATTCCAATGTGGAAAGATACCCTCCCTATGCTAGAAAGATACAGTATCTTCAACGATGAGAAGTCAAAACTGAGAGGATTCTATACAGACCTAGTTAAAACAGCTCTTCTCTTTTAAACCTCCTTATATAATTTAGTTGCTTTTCACAATTTACTCTTCTTTGTCCAATCTAGCATATAAGCAACTAACTCTGTTTCTTTGGGTCTTCACTGCTTTATGAGAGCTCCTGTGCCATATAAAATTTGTTATCTTGCTTTTAACTTATTAATCCATCTTAGGTCAATTTAATTCTCAGACTCAGATGGGATTCTAAGAAAATGGAGGTAGAGTTTTTCTACCCTTCAATATTTACCTTATTAGCAATTAAAACTGAGAAAAAAATTAAGATACAAGATTATGTAAATACACATTACACTAACCAAGAAAGCAAAAATACTGTTGCATGTTATATAACCTCTCAGAAAATCCTACTATACATTTGTGAGAGGCACATAACATCTTAGTATTATAAAAATAATTTTAATATTATGGTCTTAGGGACTCCCAGGGGGCCTTGGACCTCATTTGGAAAACTGTTGAATAAATTGTACTTTACTTTGTACTGAATTTTCAAGAATTATTTGTTTCTAGCCAGGTGAAACAGTAGATGCCTATAACCTCACTACTTGGGATGCTGAGGCAAGTTTTCAAGTTTGAGACTAGCCTACAAAACTTAGTGAGACTCCATCTCAAAATAAAATTTAAGAAAGGACTGGGCATATCACTTAGTGATAGAGCACTTGAATAGCAAGTCCAAGCAAGGCTCTGGGTTCAAATTTCAGTACTGAAAAACAAAACAACAACCAAAAGAAAGAAAAAATTATTTGCTCCTAAAAGTAACCTGGATGATACAGTGGTATTCTCTGAGAAAGTATTACTTACTTTGTCATTACAATACAACTAATTTTATCAAAGCATTCAAAACTCCAACTTAAAATTCTAAACACTACTCCTAAAACCAAATGGACAATTCCAAGAGAAATGAGAAATCAAATATTATGTAAGCAGTAGACCTAAGAAGCTAACAAGGGGTTGCTAAGATGGAGCTAATGAGAACTTAATTATCTCCATGAGTTTCCTGAATTTTTGTGTGGTGTCTTAATCAATGTTCTAGATCATGAAAAAAGACTAAAAACACCTGTTCTTCTCAAAAGTATAGATGCAATCAGTGTCAGAAGCTCAAAAGCCCAATTAAAGGAGTAAAAAACTCCCCCAAATAGTGTGGACAGCACAGGCTATTATGGTTTCAGTTTGGGGGAAAAAAACAAAAATTATTTCTAGACCGGATAGCCAAAAGATTTTGAACCTGGGCATGGTGCCCTCCGATGTTCTTCTGAGTAAGTACAGGAAAATTAAATAAAACACAAAATGGGCCCTACATTTGGCTAAAATGTCTAAAAAAATAAGTCCAGTATTTAATGAGTTTCAAATTTATAATCAAATATATTTTATGTATTACGGCTCAAAGTTTAAAATTAGCATCTATTCCCATTTCCACTAATCTAATAAGGGCTAACTGGCTAAGGATGAGCTATAGCATTAACACATGTTTTTTTTTTTTTCCTTACCACCCATTCCTATTCCTTTTTAATTTGCAGTGCAAGGGATGGAACCCAAGGACTAGTATATGCCACCCAAGTACTCTACCACTGAGCTACATCCCCAGCCTTACCATTCCTTTTTGAGCCTGTAAGAATAAAGCAAAAATAGTACAGTTGATGGACATACAAATTATTCTACAATGTCCCTTAATCTATATCTAACATCAATTAATATTATTAAAACAATGTGTTAAACCTACAGAACAGAGCAAAAACGGTTCACTTAATAGAGATCCAAACTATTCTAAAATGCCCAATAAACCTCTGTCTGACATCAATTAAAATTCCTAAAAAGAGGATATATTTACCTTTAGCACCAGACAATAGTCTGTAGGTGCTTTGTATTTGTTCCGATAGTCCTGGCCATAATACACATTGACATGATCCAGCTGGAGAAAGCATACCAGATCCCGAGAGACCTAAGATAAAAACACCCAAAAGATCAAATTGACAACAATGTGGATGCAAGCACATATCATATCTGGTAACAGTTTTTAGTTAAAGAATTAAGACATTAAATAGAAATTATAGCTACTTTATAGAAGAGAAGACAATGAGATTATCTATAAATGGTTCTTTGATCTGCAATGTAACCAAAAAGGCAGACTGTTTTGCTTACTGTCTTGCCATTCATAATGAACACTGAGTTGTTTAGAAATGTTGGCATTTTAAAGATAATTTAAATAAAGCATGGCAATCAATATAATACAACAGAGCTTTCTGGAAAGAATAAGAAAATATCTAGTAGTTCAGTGCCTATAATGTGTATCTCAAATATAGTAATTCTCAACTGGGGGTTTTCTCATCAGTTAAATAGGGGTAACGATTAATGCTCCTAAGATTGGTTTAAGATTAGATGATGCTGTAAAATGCTGAATCTCAACAAGCACAGTCAAAAATAGTCCTGAAGCCAGGTGCAGTGGCGCAGGCCTGTAATCTCAGCACTTTGGGAGGCTGAGACAGGAGAATCGCGAGTTCAAAACCAGCCTCAGCAATGGCGAGGCGCTAAGCAACTCAGTGAGACCCTGTCTCTACATAAAACACAAAATAGGGCTGGGGATGTGGCTCAGGATCAATCCCCAGCAAACCCCCTCCCCCCAAAAAAGTCCTAAACACCAACAAGCACAGAAAACAAAAACTACTCCAAAGGTACCAATAGCAAAAGCCTACTACTTCAGGTTGAAATGGCTGTAATTCCAAAAAAAACTATTCTCCAAAAAAACAAACAAAAATTACTCTAGTAGGAGTCTCAAAAAATAATAAAACTATGATTTCAAATGTGGTAAGAAAATTAAGATGTGTCCAATTAATGATCAGAGAAGAAAATTCTCAGGTTTCTTCCTCTTTATATTAATAAACAAAGCAATCTGTGTTTCCTACACAGCACACTCACCACAGATTAAGAGCAATCAGGATAATGAGGGGAATTCAAAAGTCTACAGAAGAGACACACCTTTGCTTTTCCTTTAGGGACATAGTAGATACCAGAGGCTCTCAACAGAAAATAACGTTTTTTCCAGGATTTCTTGCCATCGTCTTTCAACCAAAGGACTCCTTCAATTTCCGGTACCGTTACAGAACTTCCACAAAAACATTCCTAAAATAACAAGATGATTTGGAAAGACTTATGATCCTTGAATTCTCAGGAAAAAAACAGGTGTGTCTGTCCCTGTGAGATGCATGACACCGTAATTAAGCCAAAATGGTTCTGTATTAAAACCATACTGCTAATTTTTACCTGAATTAGAACTTTCTACTCTAAATACTGTAAATGTAGTATGAGTTATTTTTGAACTACTAAAGAAATCCTCGAATGTCTAATAAGTAAAAATACCAGTCATAAATAAAATAACTGAATTTTCCTACAAACTTCTACCCAATGTTTTGAAGAAAAACTAACTTGAAATATCAACTGAGTTGCACATAACAGTATTTAAATGCGTATCTAAACAGCACAGTTACACTAAGTTTAATAAAAATGTCATGGCTAACATAAACATTAAACTTTTTCTCCAAATTAACATGTCAAGCTAAAGAGTAATAAAGTTAAAAAGAAAGTAACATGCCAAGTGAATAATTAATAAAAACTTTAAAATTGTATTAATTTATATGATCTAAGAGGGCATTTATTTTTAAAATATTTAATAGTAGGTTGAAAATAAACTCAAAATTCTGAATTCTGTCTATGCTTAGCTAAAAATCTAATGTTAAAAACAATCATGTACTTGTAAAAGAAAAAAATCCTTATTAAACAATAACATAGGACACCTTAAGCCTTAATTAACTCACTTCTCCTCAAAGTACAGAAAAACTAGAAATCATAAAAGATTTTTTTCTTAATTGTAGCTAGCATCACTAGGAAAAACCAAGTGCTGATCTTCATTTTCCTAATTGCCTTTTTGGTAAGAGTTTATTCAGATTTTCATTGTAACTTCTTTGATTTTAGTTCTTTAAAATGAGAAAAAGCTGAAGGGCCAAAAATTAAGGTAGATTTAAATTTATTACTCTGTAAAATAAGATTTTCCAAAAACGATCATTATAATTGAAAAATTTGAGTTACTTATAGCTAAGGCTTGAAATATTCTGTGAACTGCTAGTTATATTCAAATTTCTCTCTGAAAAAGCCGGTAAAAACAGCACAACCACATCTTTTATTGACCAGCTTTTCCCTCCCAACTTGACAAACCCTAAAAATTTGTTACTCCTTTTAGTCCACTAGAATATTACTTGGTAAAACAATAGTTTTTAAAAAGATCTTTTCAATGACCTAATGTTCACATAGTTGATTGAATACTCTATCTTTGCTATCAAAGCATATAGGCTTCTCTAGTAACTGTTAAAACTATGAATATGGAGGACTGATATACTAAGTTTCAAAAGGTGCTTATTATTTTAATTTAATTTATTTAAATATTTTAATTTTATAATGTGCAGGGAAAAAAGGGGCAGGAGTCATACCTCCAACAGCACTTCTTTGTTTCTATCTGCCATTTCAGCTGTTTCCTTTTTCCCTAGAAGATAATTCTGGAAAAACAATGAAATGAAAGTTAAAGGACAAACCCATTCTACTATTCCCTTGGTATAGGTATGTATATGATTTGTTCTAGAGAAATAGCAACTCTCGGTCTATTTCTGCCAGTGCAGAGTGAGGGGAATGCTTCAAAAAGCTCCCCGTGTGTATATGGGTATCATCACTAAAATGTTCAGCCCCAGATTCCTGCCTATACACTTGCCATAAATCATCCCCAAAACTGCCTTCTCCCAAGCCTTGAGGTGATATTACATGCAACAGCTGACAAATATGTTCTGGGATACCTAATGAAAGCTACATTTAAAGTACCTGAGGGGCTGGAGTTGTAGCTCAGTGGTAGAGCACTTGCCTAGCATGTGTGAGGCACTGGGTTCGATTCTCAGCACCACATATAAAAAAATAAAATAAAGGTCCATCAACAACAAAAAATATTAAAAAAAAAAAAAAGTAAAGTACCTGAAAGGTTTACAAATTATTAAGTACAAGTAAAGCAAATTTCCTTAAAATATGCTGTGTTTAACAGATCCAGATCCAGAAAATTTGATTGTTTTGAATTTTTAACAATAATTCCAAATTCTGTGAGACTATAATATTTCATTTGCTTGGTTCAACTACAATCTGAACTATAATCATTAGCATATTTTATTTTTGATAGTTGCCAACAAGATTTGTTGACACTCTCAAATATGTATGTAATCTTCATTAAAATATCCAGAAGATATGTCATTAAGCCCGAAGGGTAACTATTCAATTCCTTTAACACTGCTGCTGTTTTTCTCATTACTTTGTTTTTGGTGGAGTTAATTTTCCTAGTCTATTGAGTTTTACAAACTGTCCAGGTATTGGGAAACATTTATTTTGGAATGAGGAAAGATACCAAATAAATCCAGATGACAGATATTGGAATGTGGAGCATCTCAGTAGTCTCAAAGACTACTGAGATGCTTTAAAAAATAATTTTAAAAAGAAGTCTAAATATCAACTAGATAACAGCTTAAGATAGATTTTTTTTCCTTTGATGAGAGGTGAAACTCACTGAATAAATTGCTGGGTTCAAAACAGCTTTGGATTACAGAGTTGTGCAGAGAAGCCTGGTAACTCCCTAGAGCTACTTCTGTTCCACCAAGAATGTACCTCATTGGCTCTGTGGGACTGGGAACCTCACACTGGGCCCAGAAGTGGGCCTGACTTTACACCTCAGCAGTACTAATGAATGCTCTCATGGGGTTTTGCAGCTACTATGCTCTGATCAAGTGGTTGCCAGTCTTTTAATTCTATTAACTTAGCAGTAACAGAATTAAATAGGATATATATTTAACAACCCTAAACCTCTGTAATTATTTAGTCTTACCTGTGGGTTTTTGAAAAGTGCATATTTTTCTATACGCTCCATGAATATAAGCTTGTTTTGGCTATCTCTTGTCCAGTTAAGAAGATTTTCAACCAAGTTTTCATGATCTTCAAAGATTCTCTCTAACCCAAAATAAAATTTCAATGTTTGTTAGTATTCACCAGAATTACAAGACATGAAACCTTGTGAAGTAATTCACATCAAGAACTACAGACTCTTAATCAACACTAAGTCCCTGTCCATTACAAATATTTGGTCTTCCTCCATTTTTTGTAAAAGGAAACATGGCCTAGTGATGTGGAGTGATTTAACAATGGTCACACAACTGACATGTAAAAATTAGGACTAGGATCTCAGTATTCTGACTTGCACATCATTCTTCAGCCTTTAGCTTTTATCTATCCCACCCTTAAAAAATTAACATATTAACTGCATTTTATAAATTCTGATATCAAGTGCTGCCAACAGTATTTAATTCTTAGCATTCAAAGAATTTCCAAGACGATTTCTTCTTCGGTCCATGAATAGTACTTAATTTTAAACATATATATATTTTCTAACTTCCAAATCAGGTATCAAAGAATATATCATATATATTGAACCATATGTTAAAGAACACGTTCTAGATATTGATTCTTTGAAATCTGTTTATGTTTTGTTTGCCCTGAAAGTTAAATGGTGGTACAGATTTAATTACAAATGCAAATAAATACAAGTCTTAGTAAACACATTGATGCATCCAGTTTTTATTTGAAGGAAAATGTATTTTGTTATCTTAAAAAAAAAGCTTTGTTTTTAACCATTTTAAAACTGAAGTAAATTGTATATCAGGCTGGGATTGTAGCTCAGTGGTAGAGTGCTTGCCTCGCATGCGTGAGGGACTGGGTTCGATCCTCAGCACCACATAAAAATAAATAAATAAAGATATTGTGTTAAAAAAAAAAAGCTTTAAAAAAAAACCTGAAGTAAATTGTACAGTATTCAAAGATCCCTCAAAATAGCTGACAAAAAAAAATAAGGTGAAAAAAGTCAAATTATAGGGTTGTGGCTCAGTGGTAAAGAGCTTGCCTTGCACGTGTGAGGTACTGGGTTTGATCCTCAGCACCACATAAAAAAATAAATAAAGATATTGTGTCCATTTACAATTAATACAATTTTTTTTTTAAAAAGCCAAATTATAAAAGGTAAACTGCCTGGTAATTTTATAGGAAAAATATATATATAAAGATGTCTTAAAACACTTCTATCAACATGAAAACTGTTGTGATTGCATAGAAATTAAAAAACAATTAAGCTGGGCATAGTGGCGCAGGCCTGTAATCCCAGCACTTTGGGAGGCTGAGACAGGAGAATCATGAGTTCAAAGCCAGCCTCAGCAATGGAGAGGAGCTAAGCAACTCAGTGAGACTCTGTCTCTACATAAAACACAAAACTGGGGATATGCCTCAGTAGTTGAGTACCCCTGAGTTCAATCCCCGGTACCCCCCAAAAAAAGCAATTAAAGCAATGATATTACTAACCCATTTGTAACTCCGAAATGGTCTCTACCAGAGACCAGTCTAAACTATAACCACAGTGGGATTTGTCCATCAGGTTATCGAGCACTTGTCTCACCGTCTGCCGCTCATCTACCATCATTGTTTTCGAACTGTCATCAGACATGTGGACTCTAATTACCAGCTGTAACAGGTAGAAATAAAATTAAATGAAGACCAAATATTGGCATTTTAGAAAATAATTTCTTTTAACATTGACTAGTATTCTGCTTAATTATCTTTGTAAATTAAAATGGAAATAATGAATTTATCAAAAGATAGGCTAAAAATTGAATATCAAGTAAATTAAATAAACTCAAGTCTTTTAAAAGATACATTTCTATTTTATTCTTTTAGAATTCAAAATGAAAAAAAAAATCAGAATGAAAATTATTCCTATATAATGCATCTTACCCACAAAAAGTCTTACATGTGAAAAACTCCTAGAAGAAATACCCCTCCTACCACTCCATACATTAGAGGAACATGATATAAATAAGGCAATTCTTCATAAATCTACACAATTGATAAAATCCCAAATCAGGCAAAAGCCTGCATATCACCTTTTTTACTTGTGCCTCTTTAATTTTCTCTAGAGCGACTCTGATTTTCTCAGCTTTCAATTTTGCTGCCTGTTCCTCCTGTGAACATAAAGCATTTTCAGATAAACTAATGAAATTATCTGAGAAGTCTTTTTTATCTTTAAGGATGTTCCTAGCATTGAATTTCATTAAGAATATACCATCATACATTTATATAGAGCACCTTTTAAAACAGTCCTCTTCATAAAATGAAAGCAAAAATGTTGTAAAGAAAGGGGCATTTTTATAGATTGTAGACCTGAAAATGTCTTAAATGTCTTACAATATAATTAGATTCCATATTACAAGGGAGAGGGGGGGAACTGTGATATAGTAAATTAGTAAATTTGATTCCATCAATAAAGTGTTGAATTTCAAGTTTTTGATTTGGGGAAATAATGGTTATCTGTGGGCCTGCCAATTTTTCATACTTACACAATCCCTCAGCTCCCTCCAAAGTATGGCAAGCTTTTGCATATTGTTTTGTTCTGTTACCATGAAAATGTATCATCAACTTTAAAATATCTACAGCAAAAAAACATTATCTACTTATTTGCAACAATATAAAAATCCTTAATAAATAATAAATGCAGGTACATTCTCAATGTACTAATACAAACACAGGAGGTTGTTGCATCCTGTTTTACTTTGCTTTGGAAAAATCATACAATATAATCATGTCAGTAAATTCAAATGTATTTCTATTTATTCATTTATCAGATTTTTAAAAAATGCTAAGTTCAACTTTCCAAACAACTTAATTTCTAATAAACTTCTATTTCAGAAACTAGATTATAAACAGTAGAAAAATTTATAAAGAACTAGAAGTAAACAATTTTTCTATTTTATTTGTGTGAAATAGCATATAGTACTCTTACACCAGTACTTACTTGTAATTTCCAGCAATAGGCCATAATATACTGTAGCATTAATCTCCAATTGAAAAAAAAAACTTATGTAAGTAAACCTTTGTTTATAAAGGATTATTTCTAAGCTTTTTATTACTCTAGAAAATATCTAAGAAATATAAATTATCATCCTCCTTTTAAAAGGAGGAATAATTATATCACCTAATTATATCACCCCAACATTAATTCCCTCTGGATTTTTATTAAAAATAAGAATCCACGTTATTTTTCATTAAAAAAATAAAGCACCCAGGGCAAAAAGCAAAAAATCAATTCATTTAATAGATTCATTTCCTGTTTACCTAAATTTTGATGGCTTTCTAACTGCTTCTCTTTCCATTTCATACTCTAGGCTGTCTCCCCTCATTTTAAGCTTAGTATTTACCAAGCAAAACAGAGAAACAGTGGACAGGGTAGGCAGTGAGCCTGTTAGCCAGAAATCTGATCCCTTTCAGTGAAAGGAGCCAGTAAATTAACGTAATAACCAAGGTCTGGAAATACTATCTGCAAACCCAATTAGGCAGAAAACAAAGAACTTTATTTTCACAATGGAGAAGGTTAAAATAAAACTCAGTTCTTGTACCATTACAGATATAGTGCTTTGACTAAAAGATTAAATCATCCTATTTCCCCATTCTTTATGCAAACAATTATAAAATGTTATGACTACATATTTTTTAAAAAGCAAGCTATGAAAGAAAGCTTTAACTGCTATTACTAAAACTGTTTCTAGAATTCAGTTTTAGAGAAATAAAAGTCATTATCAGGCAAATTACGAAACCCTTTGTGTTTTTGAGGAGTACAACACTGCTCTATAAAGTAATTTGAAATACTTTGAACTGTCAAGTAACTGATGTCATAAAAACCACGGGAAAGCATTTTCCATTCCCTCATCCTTGTGTATGAATGGTGCTTCAGAGAAAACAAGGCCATAGATAGAAAACAAATCTGCCAAGCCATACCTGCAAGTTCCACTTCATGTTGCAGAAAAGTAAATTTAAAGTTTGATGAGGAAAAACCGATGTGGAACAATGTTTTAGGTATTTGAAATACAAGTATGAACTTCCAAATGGCTGAATTCTTTATGATATTACAATCAATCAATAAAAAAGTTTAGAAGACATCTTCAAAGCTGAAAACATTTTTAAGGAAAAAAAAGGCATATTTAAGAGAATAAGACAAGCCATAGACTGGGAGAGAAATAGTTGCAGCAAAAGACATATCTGATAGAAGATATTCAAAATATAGAAAGAACTTTTAAAACTAAAGAAACAAAACAAAACCTTCATACACCCCAACTAAAAAACAAAACAATACAAAACAGGAGTTCTTTGGACACCTCAACAAAGAAGACATACAGATGGCAAATAAACTTAAGGAAAGCTGGTCAACATTCTTTTCTAATAGGGAATTGCAAATTAAAACAAGATACCACTACACATTTATTAGAATGGCCAAAATTCAAAACACTGACAACACCAAATGCTGGTGAGGATGTGAAATAACAGGAATTCTGATTGACCACTTGAGGGAATGGAAAATGGTGCACCTGCTTTGGAAGACAGTTTGGCAGTTTCTCATGGAACTTAACATACTCTTACCACATGACCCAGTAATCATGTTTCTAGGTATTGACCCAAATGAGTTGAAAATTTATAGAAAATCCTGCATACAGGTGTTTATAGAAGCTTTATTTATCATAATGGCCAAAACTTGAAAGCAACAAAAGATATCCTCCAGAAAGTGAATGAACTATGGTGCATCCTGGCAACACTATTATTTGGCAGAAAATAAATGAGCTTTCAAGCCATGAAGAGGCATGAAGTTCTCTTAAATGCATGTTAGTAAGTGAAGGAAGTCAATCTGAAAAAGTTACATATTGTATGACTACATGACATTTTGAACAAGTCAAAACTTTGGAGACAGTAAAAATATTAGTGGTTGCCAGAGGTTGCGGGGAAGGAGGGGTGGACAGGCAGAGCACAGTGGATTTGCAGGGCAGTGAAGTTACTGTGTATATTACAATGGTGGATACATGGTCAGAACCTAAAACTGCTCTAAAAAATAAAATCTATTCAAAAAGAATATAAAATTTAAATATTATATTCTGATAAATTCATAAGTAAATAGTATTTACATGCTCCCATTTTTAGGAGCTATTGTCAAATACAATAGAACACAATCAGTGCTATTTTGAAGCACTGACATGGAAAGTCATTCAACAACAGAGTTAGCTTAAACTCAGAAATCAGTTTCTGTTCCACACACTCCAAGTACTAAACAAGAGACCAATTAACACATTAAGCCAATTAGACTTCCTACCCATTAGGAAATCATTTTTATGTAAAGCAGCTAGGTGGGGCTGTTGTAACAAATCTAAATTCTGCTACTTTTCCATTGCTCAAATGTTACTCTTCAACAGCTACATAAAGTAGTATGTATAAAAATTGTATCAAATTAAAAATTGAGCCAGTTGTTTAATTTTAACACAGGCAAGTTTTAGTTTAACTTCTCCAGTTTATTACAAGGATAATCCTTGTTAAAAGCTTTCTGAGTTAACAGAATTGATCATGATGCCTCTTTTCACTGTCTGAATATCATTTCTGGAGCAAAAACAGGAAATGAAAATACTTTTATCAAATTGAAAGATTCATAGTATCTGATGCTCCTATGGGTTAAGAAACTTCCTCAGAAAGTTCTATTTGTATCTGCTATAGTTAAGCTATAACCATATCTTTTAACCATAACAACTTGGGGAAAAAATAAATTGTCCTAAGATTTTAGTGTTGTGCAATGCAGAAAAAGATGAATAAATATGTGCTAGTATGTTTAGATGGCATATTTAGGAAGATCTCCCACAGTTTATTTATAAAGGAAATGCCATCTATTCTCAATGATTAACACAAAGCACAGAGTTTTCTTCTTCACCTCTTGCTCTACTGACAAACTCAGGTCTAAAATCTTCTGCCCCTTATCTTCTATCCCTTTCTTCACACTGTCTCACCACTATCCTAAACAGAAGTAAAGGGCATTTCACACGTATAAACAATTTTCTCTCCTTTAGCGTCTCCTAAGAGAGAACTAATTTTCTGCTGAAAAACACCTGCATGCTGCATGGCTATTAATAATCATCGAATGCCAAGCCTCCTCAAATTTACATAAAGGATCAAAACTGAGTGAGAATCTTATGATTAAATGAAAACAAATATTGTGGTTACAAAGTGTTAGAACATTCTCTGTTGTATAAAAATTAACATGCCTGTACTTAGAGACAGTACAGTTTCTGAGAGGGCTAGTGAAGTCCTTCCATTGAGAGATTAAGGCCTTTTTGGTTCAGAACAAACCCAACTGAAATTATGAGACTGAACAGTGGTTAGCAGTTTTGGGGAATCTAGTTTATTTCATATAGCACAATAATTTAAAAGTTATATAAATTAAAATGATTCAGAGAACTTGTGGTATAAACACCTTAATGTCCATTAGTTACTCTATTCTATAACACTGTTTTGAACCAAAATAATAATAGTAACAACTAGTTTCATGAAGAAATCATGAAAAAAAAAAAGAAATCATGAAATTGATAAGACTCACAAAGCAAGCTAACATTAACTGAACTCCTAAGACTTGCCACTATGAGGTATATCAGACACAGAATCTCATTTACCTCTCAACAAAATTACAAGGTTGGTGTTGTTATATACAGTGTACCGATTACCTGAGGCTCAGAAAGACTGTTATCTTTCCAAGATCATATAGGTAGTTACCAAGTAACTACCTACCATTATAGCAGTTTTTGAAACACTGACATCTCAGAGGAAGGGTCAGGAAAGAGGGCACCAGACTCTTAGGGAAAGCCAGACCACCACACAGTAAGAGATATATACTTTGGGCTGGAGAGTGAGCTCAGTGTTAGAGCATATGCTGGGCATGTGTAAGGCCCTGGCACTGATCCTCAGCACAAAAATAAAAACAAGGTGTATACTTAATTCAGAACAGCCAGGTGTTCTGGCAGAGAAGGCACTGCCATCAGGACTAGGATTAAGTCTCCTCTGAAGGGCTCCTGTGGTTGGATGCCTAGGAATTTCTATTATCTCTTTCATGACTCCATCCCAAAGCCACCCTCAGTATTTAGATTCTATTCTAGCAAACTACATCCTGCTCAAATTTCTTGCTGCACACAAGCAGGGTGGGTGGTGTAAGTAAGGCAGCTAGAGCCAGATGTTGGCCAAATACACTAATGCCATAACTGGGTCATAGGTAAAGGGAAGATGTGGGCAGGAATGGCTCTGCTACTGCATTTGGGATTGCTTTCTTTTGGGCAGAATAGAGAAGTTATTAGCCCCATTTACCTAAAACCTGCCAAGAATAACCCTCCCTGTGGAAGAAATTTTGCTTAAATCACTGCCATATTTCCAGGGCTGCAAACATTGGTACACAGAAGGTAATCAGTAATGAGTGGCAATGAAGTTACTCTTTTCAATAGATATATCCCAATAAAAGAGTAACTTTCATATATATATGTGAATATATCCCCCCAAATGCAATGGGAATCTATTGAAAAGAGTAATTCAGCATGGTTTGAATGATGTGGCTCCTACTTACCTCTCTAAACCCAAATCAAGACACTTGTACTTTCACTTAACTATAGCGTCTATAGCAATATTCTCAAGCATGCCAAGCTCTTCTTCTGTTAGTCTGTCTACATGGAATACTCCCTTTTCCTGTTAGGCTGGCTTCTTTTCATCCTTCAGGCTTTAGCTTAAATGCTACCCACATAAAAGGGCCTTTTCTGATCTCACTGTCTAAATAAAGTGGACCCCTGATTCTCTTCTCAGGAGTACCTTTCTCTTGTTTTCTTCATAGCACTTAACATTTTCTTTTATGTGCTTGTTTGTCAATGTTCATTATCGTTGTATGTAGACTGTGAGCTCCTAAGGGTGGGGATTATGTCCACTTTATACAATGTTGTATCCCAGCAAAGTATTGACTCAATAAATATTACTTATTATTATAAGAAACAGAAATGGTAAAGAAACTTTTACTAAGCACAGTATACAACATGGACTGGAGGAGGAACAGGCAAAAATAGAGACTACTCTAGTATCTCTGAGACAAGAGCTTGTTGTTAGAGTGGGGTCAGCAATGGAAATGAAATGGATGGACAAACTAAAAAAATCCTGCAGAGCATGACATGCTTCATTACAGACTTGAGATGTTAAGTGGAAAGAGAAAAGGTACCAGTGGTGATCAGAGGGTTTAAACTTGGACTACAGAAGGGTAGCATCCTAAGCAGAAACAGTAAGGTCAAAAGAATATGAAAATAAATTGTTAGGCTCTGGGAAGGAGGACAAAAGGCTAAACAGCTATGGGATTTAAGTGGTAGCAAGATGCTGGTGATGTCTGAGGAAACCCCCAACAGCTACCTGGAAATGTGCTTTCACAGAGCACAAGGAAGGCAGAGGAAAAGGAAGAAAACTTTGCTATGGTTATAAAGTACATGACTAGAACCTCCTTCAGTGACCTCAACACTTGGCCTGAGCTTTATTCTTTTACCTCCACTCACAGATCTACTTTAAAGAAAGAAATCTAGGCAAGAGAAAGGGTCCTACTGTTTACTTCATCAAAGGGTCTTCTCTTTGAGCTGCTTCTTGAAGAGATTTTAATTTTAGTCTATCAACTTCTTTCACAAATTTACAAAGTTACAAAGGAATTAATTTTAAAAACCCTCAGATACAGTACATATTAGGGGTATTACTCATAATTATTGTGTGTTCTAGAGAAACTCCAAGTTTGACATTCTTGACTTTAACATTACAATACTTAAAGAACATAATGAAATACAGCCATGACTTGAAAATAGGTAGGAAGCTAGTCAGTTTCCTGGTTCTATTATTTCCTGGTTAATGATATTAAATGATATGCTAAAAGATATTAAATTGTTGTAAAACACTGGCCCACTGAAAATTCAGCTGGACTGATTCAAACCACTCTGAGGGTGCAGAACTAAGTAGTTAAAATTGCAGCCTTCTCCTCCAATTTGATTAAGTTCATACAAATCGACTCTATTTACATAAGTAAATGTTTTAAGTAAACTAGGAGGTGATAATATAAATAAGAATTGTACAGCTTGCTAAAGAAACTCATAGTTTAGACAGCCATTAGTAGCAAAGGTTAAAATTAAAGCAATGATTTTAAAATGCAATACAACATTAAACTAGAAAAAGTACAACATACTTGAGAAGACTACTAGGCATTTATAAAAGTTTAAAAAGTAGTGAAAATTACCAAAAATATATTCTACTCTTGATATCTTCTAATAGTCATTAAGCAGACAATTACCTTTGGTGAGGAAAAAAGTACCTCTATTACAGACAAAGGTGCTGAAATAAAACAATAATCTGAGGGCACAATCAAAAACAAATTATATTCTACCTACAAGCAGTAGTTACATGCATGTGGAAAGCAGTAGGATCACCTTGGTCAGCAAATGAGAAGGTTTTCCTGCAATGTTTCTCAGAAGAAGGGAGGTTTCCCTGTCCAGATAGGAGTGCTTGTGCAGGAAGAGAGAGAAAAACAAAAAAAGGCAATAACAGAAGTCAGTAGAGGCACTGTGTGTTTAAAATATAAAGTAGACAAAGCAAGAATGATTCTCTATAATTAATCTCATATCATTTTTTATAAACTAAGTGAAACATGTCCATAAAAAAATTAGAGAGAGAGAGAGAAAGGGAAAGGAAAGGGAAAAGGAAAAGGAAAACCAAAGGAAAGGAGATAAAGACTTCATTTATGTGTGTCACAGGTGATTCTTGCCGATTCCTGGCTCTTTGGGAAAATGGATAAGACAAAAATCACAGAGCTGGTTCATGAGTGTTGTGCAGAGTGCAAACAAATACATGCCAGAGACCAATGACTAAACATATGTGTTCCTGTTGTTAAAGTCTATGCAAGACCTACAAAGTTTTGATATTATATTCTGATGAGAACACAATGAGGCTACATTATTTTAAAACTTCAAGTATTTCTGATCAATTCAATGACAGTGACACCACAAGGAAAAACATCCATAAATACTGCCTGATGTGACATACTTGTTTCCAGTAGAGTTTTACCAGCCCACTCATTACAGGACCATGTTGCACAGAAAAAGGACTTGCATAGCCAATGAATTATATAAACAAACTGTTAAGACTTCCCCTTGAATTGGTTTAAATTAATTCAAGAAATTTTTTCATAAAAATGTTTATTAATAATATAATCCCTAACTACCATTCCCCCTCTTAATAACTTTCATTTTTTCCCCTTTAATAACTTTTAGCAACATGCAGTAAGATAATTTATCCAACTGTACTAGTTTATCCTTAAATTCCAACTGTTCTGATACATATATTTAGACTTGCTTGTCCCTAAATAATTTTGAGTTAGTATTTATTTAATACTATTGCAATTGCAAATCACTGTTTAAAGTAATGCATGACACAGCTGAGTTATAGAGAAAATGTTCTATAATGTCATATTTTACAAAGTGAAAACCGATTTTTTTGGACAGAAATTCTTTGGAAAGAAACATGTAAAATACTAGAGTTGTACTTTCAGGAAGTACTTTAAGATTGAAACATTGTTATAGAAAATAATGCTAAATTACTCTTTGCTCAGATCTACACCATGTTGAGTTTGCTACAAGGTTATTTTATTGACTATTAAAACCAAGTTTTAATTCAAGATGAACCTATACCTACCCCTTTCTCACCCATTCCAGAAAGAAAGAAAAAAAGAAAGGCCAACCTACCAACTGACCTAAGGTATGGGGGGAGGGGAGGGATCAGACATTCACAAAGATTACCACCAACAAGGTTGAACAATAATAAAAACAGAAAACTATCCCTAGGTCCTTCCTTTTACCTAGATGGTACAGTCTTCCTAAAGATAAACATGGATTGATTTTCATTTTTTTGCTACTCATATGATGGGGAAAATGTATTCTTACACAGATTTATAAAATATATAATAGGTGTTTTGAGAAAATTTCTTGAAAATTCACTGTTATTTATCTTACAGAAGTTACTTTTTCAGAAAAAGATCCTCAATAGAGTATCTATATTCAGATTATTACACTTTAAATTTTAAAAGATGAAATAGTCCTCAGGCCATCAAAACAAATTATGATTTGGTAAGTATAATTCCAGATATTAAATTCAAATTTAAGCTTTAAAATTTGTTTTAAAAAACAAGATTTATTCAATCAAATCCTCAAACTCGTATCACCTTGAGACTTCAAAAGTCCCTAAAAATTTTTTTGATTTGTTCAGTAAGAGGCAAGGTTAATTACATTTGCTTAAAACTCATTTTGAAATAGTAAAATAGTTTAAAACAAAAAGGGAGCAATCATTATGGCAGGCAATCTAAAAATATGTCATATAAAAAATGAGAACGCAAGCCAGGTGTGGTGGCTCACGCCTGTAATCCTAACACTTTGGGAGGCTGAGACAGGAGAATTCCAAGTTCAAAGCCAGCCTCAGCAAGGGCGAGGCGCTAAGCAACTCAGTGAGACCCTGTCTCTACATAAAACACAAAACAGTGCTGGGGATGTGGCTCAGTAGTCAAGTGCCCCTGAGCTCAATCCTCAGTACTCCCCCTCAAAAAAACACACACAAAAAACAAAAAACAAAAAAAAGAGAACACAATACCCAAACATGACCTTCTTTATCTTCTACCACTGGTACCAGTGCGTCACATATTTCTTCTAGAACTCTTTGTTCTTCATAAAAAGGGGGCAAGGGGAAACTGGTTACTGAGGAAAGATGCAGGAGGGATGAGAAGAGTGGTGTGAAGGACAGAGAAGAGGAAATTCAGACAGTGGTTTGGGCACATCACCCAATTATCCCCAGTCTTGGCACATGTTGCTGGTTAACAACTATACACACAGTTTCATAAAAACAGGGCCTTCATTACCTTGTATTTACCACTATAAACAAAGTCAGAGGTTTATTTATAAATCCATTTCACAGGTTTGTTTTCTTTCTCTCTCCATTTTTCTTCTTCCTTTTATTTATTCAATGTTTTAAATTTCTAACTTTGAGCCTGGAACCATGCCAGGGACTGGAGATGCAAAGGTGACAAAGACATGTAGGCACTCCTGCTGTCACAGACCTGAGACTGTAACAGAGACACAGGCCCAATGGAAATTATAATATAGTGTGTCAGGTGGCATGGAAGCAAGTGAGAAGTTAAGCACCTAGGCCAAAATTAGTGGCTAAGTAAAGTATTCCTGAAAAAGTTTGAATCCAGAGTAAGAAGCTGTGAGGTAGAAGAGGGAGTAGGGACAACAGAGATATCTAAGAGCAGTTTTTAAAGATGGTAGCTCTGTCTTCAAGTAGGCATTTCAAACAATGGTAAGGACATTTTGGGATGTTACAATGAAGAAGAGTTACTAGTTTTACTGAGAGGTAAATCAAAAATGTTGGATGCTGTGCAAGAATGAACAAAAAAGTCTCATACCTCATCCCACATAACTTTTTAATGTCCTTACGTGGAAAATTATACAGATGGGAAATCCCATTCATAACGATCTGAGCTCAGAACCTAATTCCATTTTACATATAATCACAAAGTAAAATTTTGTGTGATTTTGATTTTCAATGAGTTTTTTTTTTTTTTTTTAGGAATGCTTTTAACCAATAAAGTAAATCAAGAGATCAATGTGCCTTCATTTGTTCAAAATTTATGAAGAACTGTTTAGTGTTGGAAAATCATTTCAACAGTGGAAACCTAGCTTAGTGTAAGAGTTATCCCGTATCACAAGTGGCAGTATTATTGCACACTCCGTCACATACAAGTGAAAAAGAGATCTGAAATTTCATTGAATAGAATTAAGAACTAAATAATATTAAAAAATGAAACAGGAATTTCACTGGTCTTCATTTATATGGATTGCTTAAAATATTTCATATCTTATTGAAAATATCTGTAACAATGAAAAATCTACATTTGTTATGGTTTGGATCTGGAATGTCCCCCAAAGTCTCATGTGTTCAGGGGCTGTTAGGAAATAACTGGAACTGACTTCATTAGTAGATTAATCCACTGACAGCTGAATGGGCTACTGGGAGGTGGGACCCAGGTGGAAGAAGTATGTCACTGGGGGAGTACCCTGGAAAGGTTTATCTTCTCCCTGATCTCTCTCTCTCCTTCTTGGATGCCATGAGCAGAGCAGTTTTCTCCACCATGATGTTCTACTTTACCTTAGGTCCAAAACAAGGGAGCCAGATGACCATGGGACTGAAACCTATGAAACCATGAAGTAAAATAAATCTTTCCTCCTCCACACTGTTTTTCTTATGTATCTGTCACAGTGGTGCAAGTGTGAGATAAGCAAAGTATTTTTCCATCAGCAGGGTATAACTTATTAGTGGGCTGTGAAACCAATTCACTGGATTACTACCAGTATTTCTAATATTTTTAAAGGGTAAGAAGGTGAGGGTTATAGGAAATCTGATTTAGTTGGGTAGGAGTCAGGGATTTAGTGGTTTTTCCTTATGTTTCACAGATGACTCTGAAGTAGCAATGTCCCATGGAAATATTACTAGCCACAGATTTAATTTTCTATAATTTGAAAAGGTATGAAAAGAAACCATACCCTGGGGGCTGGGGTTGTGGCTCAGTGGTTGAGCGCTTGCCTCGCATGTTTGAGGCACTGGGTTCGATCCTCAGCACCACATAAAATGAATAAATATATTGTGTTCATCTACAACTAAAAAAAAAAAAAAAGAAAGAAACCATACCCAGAATGTTAACCAGTCAACAATATAAAAATGTTTTCTTCATACTAAGTCTTGAAAATCCAGTGTGTATTTTATTGTTAAAGCACATTTCAATTTGGGTTAACCACATTTTAAGTACTTAACGGCCACATGTGGCTAATCTTTACCCTATGGAACAGTATAGCTCTGAAGCATCCAGATTTATCAACCACTAGTTGGAGAATATGTTTTTGAAAAAAGAAACTAGATTTTCAGTTTAGCATTAGTGCAGAAGTCACTCTACTTTATTCTGAAGCCCTTAGCTTCAGAAGAAAAAAGAAAATGTGGTTTCTGGTTCCAATGCAAAAATTCTCTGTCAGATACGCTACCACCTAATTTACTCTGAGTATAAATATTCATTGATACCATACCATAAAGGTGCTTATTTGGTACTGCTCATTTAAGTATGATTTTTTTATTTGAAAAACGGGTGTTATATGACAGGTTTCATCATTTGGAGTTGTAATGAATGCATTCCTCTCTACTGATATTTAAACAGTCCTATGACATGTTTACAGAACTTACAGGTGTCAGCTCAGCCTGTTCTTCTGTGAAGTCAATATGACGCTTGGCCTGCTTGCTGGGACATCTCAGAGAAATAGCATGCTGTGGAAATGGAGGAAGGAAGAAAATGATAGGTAAAGGAGGTGAAAAGGGCAGCTGTCCTTGTCATGCAGAAAGAGAAAAGGATCACTGAAATGAAATGACAGTAATGAAACAAAATCGTAATGAAGTTACATGCAATTACCTTACATTCTTTTATGCAAAAATTAAAAAGGTTAGGACAAAATGATTCTAAGCCTTAATAATTTATTAATCATCTCACTCTATCTCTGGACAATACAGCTCTATGGAAGAATTGTGCACAAATATCATGTCCAGTACCAGTTCAGGCTGACGAACTTTAATGTGACTTTGACCACTGTTTGGCAGCACTCTTCACCTCCTCCCCTCATTCTGCTAAATCATCCTTTCATTCCCTGTTCTAAGTTCTTCAAGCATCTAGCTTCTCCCTTGTCATATTACCTCACTTCCCTCCATTACTAAGAAAATCACACCCATCATGAGGATCTTATCACTGAAGTATACCCTGGAACTAAATCCATATTCTTTCTCATTTCTTCCTAGTTCTATATAAATAAACAGCCTCCCCACCCACCAATATCTAACAATAAAAAAACCAAGCATATCCTAAATTCTACTCATTCTTCCTCCAACACAAGTCTCTTATACTCAAGGAAGCTAAGCCACTAAGGGTGAAGGCATTAAAAAATGTTCAGTTCTTCTAGGTACCTTCCTCGGTAAACTAGTATTTTCTCCTCTGCACTGCCGAGTTTCCTGAATTCATGCTCTAAAGCTCCTCCACCTTTTAGCTACTCATAAACCCCTCAATTCCCTGAAATAATTTTTTTTCTGAAGCCTTTATCCTTTGAATTGTAACACATTCTGTAAATCATTCTAAGTCATTAATGACCTTTCAGTCAAAAAGGTTTGTCTTTCTTATCATAGTACTCGCCACACTCTACTGCAATGGCTTGTTTGGTTTCAATTCTATACACTTCTTTTTCACACGCTAGATTATAAATTCCTAAGGACACCATGAACTATGACCCCTTACAGCCCAGCGGTTGGCCTAGGCACTCAAATATTTATGAAATGTATGAATGACTATTTCTGCTAGGCCCTCATGCCACATGCTTTGCCAGATCAAGACAGTTTTTGCTTTTCCATTCTAAATTTTCTCATTACATCTGTTCTATAGCACTGTTTCAATTGCTAGATCAAGAGGAGACCTCTCAAACCTATACTGCCGATATCCTTATTCTTAGCAAAGAGAAACTGAAGTTTAAGGGCTAAAGGGACACGACAAATGCAACCAATTCTCAAATGGTTCAGGAAAAAATGTAGACATACAAGGAATGATAGAATAAATGTGGCAAAATGTTAAAAATTGGTGAATCTGGTTAATGAATTTTATGAGTTCTTTGTATTATTCTTTCAAGTTTTTTATAAGTTTGACATTATTTCAAAATTAAAAGTAAAAAACAAAATCTCTTCTCCCTAGACTCAATCTTGCACAAGTTCCCCTTATATATTTCTAAAAGCTTATTGGCTAAATTTTCAAAAATTAAATCTAAAGTAATCTAGAAGAGATGTCTGACTACTATTTTGAATAGTACAATGGAACAATATATAGTTACTAAAATTCAATACATTCTTATAAAAATAATGCTGTAGGGCTGGGATTGCAGCTCAGTGGTAGAGTGCTTGTCTCACATACGTGAAGCATTGGGTTTGATTCTCAGCACCACATAAAAATAAATAAAATGAAGATATTGTGTCCATCTGCAACTAAAAAAAATTTTTTAAAATGATGTTGTAAAGGGGCAAAAATACAAAATAATATACACATAAACAAAGATTAAAAATTAATTTCTGCTATTACATTAAAAAGATGAAAAGGAATTATAGAATATGGCTTATTTCATGTTAATTAGGTTCCTTTTCTACAAGGTACCTAATACTTGAAGAAATTATCTATCCCAAACTTAATCTTTACCTACTCTATCATTACTTTGTCTAAAAGCTATGTCTAAAACATGTAAGAAAAATGAATTCAAGGATAAATTCCCCACATAGCTTTTGCTCTAAACTTTCTCAGTTCTAAGAACTTTCATTTGTACTATAGAGTTATCAGGTTCTGTATCAATCTTTCAAAAATTCTCCACAAATCTTGGCAAAGTAAGTTATGGGGTAAGAAAGGGAGGGCACATATTAAAAAGCATTGATCTAAACCCAGAAGCCAAACCATTAAATGGCTGTGTACCAAAGGTGTGGCTTTCTTATGACAGCAGACACATTATAATCAGAGGAAAGAAGTGGAGGTTTATGCACCCACTATTTCAGTAAAAGAGATGTACATTCATCTTTTACTGACACATAATATGTATTTTTCACAAGTGTTCTATTGATAATAAGCGTAGCATGACGAAGAATGCAGATCCTGGGGATGGAGTGCCTGGGTTCAAGTCCCAGAGTGGCCATTTACTGACAATGTGATTTTGGAGTTACTGTTTAACTTGTTTACTCAGAAGTAAAATAAAGTTAAAAATGGCATTTATATCATGTAAGCATTAAAGGATAACTGAATTATATTACTGTAAGAACAAGAAACTGTCACCCCTCATCTGAATTTTATTTAAGACTTATTTCATTCTTAAATTTTAACCCAAAATATTTAAAAAATATACCAAAACACCACAAGATGGGGGTGTTGCTGCATAGATCTCTTGCCTTTTTTTCTCCTGTCCATGTAGTTCTGTCTTTAGGTCTCTCATTGAGAACACTGGCCAGTGTACTTGTCTGGATTCCCCTTCAATTCTGTGATGAAGCAGCATGATATGGTGACATGAGGTCTACAACCAGAGTTCTTATGTTCAAATCCTAGGGCAGATTATGCAGTCACTCTCTGCCTCATTTCCCTTGTGTTATGCACAATTAGTATGGTAAAACATGTAAAGCACAGTTCTTTTTTTTTTTGGTACTGGGGATTGAACTCAGGCGTACTCGACCACTGAGCCACATCCTCAGTCCTATTTTGTGTTTTATGTAGAGACAGGGTCTCACTGAGTTGCTTGCTTAACATCTCGCCATTGCTGAGGCTGGTAAAGCCCAATTCTTAATACAGAATAAGTGTTCAATAAAGCTGCTTCTATTATTTTCTATTTTTCCCTCTTTTCTCTTTATTCTTCCTCTTCTACATGCCATTAAATAGCTAGTTAATGCTTGAGTGCTTTTAAAACCATTTTCTTTTATATTTTAGAGACACTACAAACTTTAAAAACACGATTATATTTCTATTCTTGCTCAAAACAAAAAAACAACCAAGGTCCTTTATCAGTCTTCCACAAACCCCAAACAAAACAGGCCTAAAATTAAAGACATTTTTACTTCTGTAGAGAAGGGAAAAAATGTAGATTTCCCCCCAAAATACACATAATATAAGTCAGGGCGTATATGCCAGGGTTGGTAGGGAGTATATCTGAAAAATGCTCTTGTTAACTAGATTTCCCCCCAAAATCTTCAGTCTCTTCTTTCATCTGATAGCTATTCCTTTTGCTGTTAAACTTCACTAGGCCAGTCAAATCAGAATTAAACATCAAGTCGGTACACATGAAAAAAATTTCAGTGAACTGAAGCCATTAGAATTTCATGAGAAAGGTTGCTACAAGAAAAAAAAAATCAATTTGTAACTCCAGTCATTCAGATATGCAGGACTTCTGAAGCTTTCAAAAAGTCCTGTGCTCCTTCCTATCCAGTTACTACTTCAGAGCAGTAAAAGTTATGCTTGTTAAGAATAATCTGGGGCTTTGATGCCAGTGGGGTCACACCCCATGTGGTATGAAACACAACTGCTGTTTTCTTCTTAGCACCTCAAAATTTCTACACAAAATTGCTTAGCATCTGTTCTAGAAGGTGAAGGAAGTGGAGGAGTTGCACTGAAGCTATGATATGCATTGTTGTATCACATCAGAAACTTTAATACTGACAGCTTGTTCATATTTAAAAACCATCTACATATAAGGAAAACAGTTAATAAATTTCAAAAGTTTTAATAGCTCAGGCACTAGAATTTTTCCCCATCATAATATAATCAATCATCAATTTTTTTTAAGATCCAGCAAAACCTTTTGAATCTGTTATCAACTAATTTTAATAGCTTTAAAAAGTATTTTCATTTTAAAAACACATTTTCATATATAAAATTCCAAATTCTAGGGAATCATTAAAGGGTTAACCCTAACAGAAAACAAATATAAAGGTACACTTAAGTATTAACTTTTAATCTATAAACGCTATTTTATGGGAAACTTATAATATGCAATTATCACTTAAATTATCAATTAAATAGCTTGTGCTATTGTCTCATTGAAAAGTACTGCTTTATTAGTTAACATGAACAAATGAGTAGATTAGCTGCAATCCATATTTCACTTTGGTTGAGAAATAAAGAGCCTTCATTAGAATTTATTTCAAGTACAATGAATTCTAATTTTAAAAGACCTAGCAAATTATCACTGTTGCTGGTGGACTTCAAAAGAATACTGACTGAAATTATTCTGTGATTCATTTTTAAGTGTATCCATAGAGAACAATTTTATACTAAAATAATCCTTAATATTTACGAAATAATCATTTTTAACAATCAACTAATATTAAAATTTTGATTAAAAACCAGTAAACAGATGTTGTGGCTATGAAATTCAAATAACAGACTTCTCAGTTATTTGATCTACTTAATCTTTTCAGTCTTAGCTTGGATGGAATAACGTATGTATCAAAGGTAATGAGAGCACATGTGAAATGCTTAAAAGCACAGTATTTAAGACTCTGGATATATTCTGAGGGTAAAGCAAACAGTAAAATCCAAGACAGACAAAGGCAGGGGAAAAACACACTCTTTCGAACGTGGAATTGTATTATGCCTATCCCTGGTGGCAGAAAGAGGAGCATAATTTTAGATGGGCAATTTGACTATCCATGTACCTAAGACGAAACAGTACCAGTCAACCTTAAATTGATTCTTCTAACTGGCATTTGTATCATTAAGCATTAGTGAAAGTATTCTATCCTAGGTGTCTCTGTAAAAAGCATAATAACTGACTTTAGAGAACCTAGTTGTGAAAACAAAAGTTTCATTATTAAGGTGTTTTCACATGTAAACTTCACTTGGCACTCTATTCACCATCTTGAAAGAAAACAACTGCTGACAATTTTAAAAGTGTAGACTTTCGATATTTGTTCATTTAAATATCCAAGTGCTTCTTATGAACCAAATACTATTCTAGGTGTTAAGGACACATCAGCAATCAAAACAATGAAAAAAACCCCTCCTCATGAAGCTTATGAATATAAGCTACCTGGAAAGAGATAAACTAAATAAAAAAGTAAAATACATAGTAAGTTAAATGTTGATAAGTACTAAAGGAAAAAAATAACACGGGAAAGGATGATAAAATATAATCACCAGACAGAGGAAGGAGAGTTTGATTTTTAAATGCCATAATCAGAAAAGGCCTCAGTGAGAAAGTAACATGAGCAAATCCCTGAGGGCAGCAAGGGATGTATCATGCGAGTGAATGAAAGGGCATCCAGGCAGGGCAACAAATACAAAATAGGGTCTAATTGCTGGCAAAGAACAAGCAGGAGGCAGTTTGGTCAGCAGAGTTAAAGGAGGGAAGGAAAAGAAAAAGGGACAAAGGAAAGGAGATCAGGTAACGCCTTGTAGGCCACTATAGGAATGTTGGCTTTACCATGAGTGAGATACAAAGCCTTTAGGTTTGAAAACAGATGATCTGATTTATCTTTTAATGTGATCACTTTGGGTGCAATCCAGATTATAGACTGTTATGGGGAAGGTGAACACAGAAAGATCAGTTAGGAGGCTATTGCAAAAATCTGGAATAGAGATGGTATTGGCCTGGTGGTAGTGAAGGTGGTCAGACAGGATATATTCTGAGTAAAGCCAATAGTATTTGCTGCTGGAACAGAAGGTAGGTGGAAAGAAAAAGATAAGTAGATAAAAGACATGGCACGTATCTGATGAAATGAAGATGAAACCAGTCATTAACTGAGATGAAAAAGATGTGGGAGAAGCAAGTATTGAGAAAAAGATCAGGGCTTCAGGTTTAGACCAGGACATCCAAACAGAGATAGTGATTAGAAATGGAATGAATACACCTGGAGTTCAGGGACAAGATGCTGGCTAAAGATACCTGTATTTCCTTGAATCTAAGATGACTTAATGCTCATCAAACTTGAATGACTTAAAAGTGTTAACAGAAGGCTTCACATAACACTCTTATTTGAGGTATTGCCTACAGTGTCTGATAGATGCCATCTGATTTCAGGATGTGATTTCTTAACCATGGCACTATTTGGGCCAGATAATTCTTTTATGTGCGGGCTGTCCTATGTTCTGTAGGATGTTCAGCGGCATCTCTGGCCTCTACCCATCAGATGTCAGTAGCACCCTATCATGGACAACCAAAAATATTGAGTATCTTTTTTTTTTTTTTTTTAATGTTTATTTTTTAGTTGAGGTGACAGAATATCTTTATTTTATTTTTATGTGGTGCTGAGGATCGAACCCAGTGACTTATGCGTGCTAGGCGAGCACGCTACCACTGCGCCAAAATCCCAGCCCCAATATTGAGTATCTTTTGAGGGGCAAAAAGCCCCTAGTTGGGAACCACTGTTTTAATGGATTCAAATAAGGTGAAGGAAGGCACAAGAAGTGTCTTAAGTAAGTGAAATTAAAATTAAAATCTGGAGTTGTCAGTGCACATGGATGAGGTCAGGAGGAGTAGGTATACATAGAAAAGTAGCCTAAGAACTGTGCCCTGGGGGCTGGGATTGTAGCTCAGCAGTAAGAGCGCTTGCCTCGCATGCATGAGACCCTGAGTTCGATCCTCAGCACCACATACAAAGCAATAAAATAAAGACATTGTGTCCATCAACAACTAAAAAAAAAAAAATATTTAAAAAAAAAAAAAAAAAAAAAAGAACTGTGCCCTGGGTTATTCCATAGTCAAGAGGTTGTACATAAGAAGAGACTAAGAAGGAAACCAAATGAGGTAGTCCCACCCTTCCCAAATACTGTTTTTTTTTAAATGACAAATTCCAAGAAAACAATGATTTTTGGAAGCTAGAAAGGATATAGCTGAGTGGTACCCAGCTTAGCCGGCCCAGGAAAATTGAGCCAACATGGAAGAAAAGCAAAGTAACACCCCAATTTATATCACATAACCTCAAAAGTCCCCAAAAGTGGCAGTAGAAGTGACAGTGGGACTAAAAGCAGGAAGACTGGTAGAAAACCTATTTAAGAAAGTGGTTAATTCTCTTTACTCGCCCATCAGCACTGGTCTCAGCTGACTGATAATCACTCACAGAATCCAACAGACCTCTGCTTGGCATGGGGATTTACTCAGTTCTGCAGAAAGACAAAGACAGAATGCTGACATACTAGCATTAAACACGCCATCTTCAGAGGGAGTTCATATTACCCAGCAGGTGCCTTTTTGGGTCCATACGTAACAGCGCATATGTAAAGGAAAAAGATCATGTGGGAAAATGCAAAAATCACTATGGCTGAAAGAAACTTCATACTCCACAGGAACCAGTAGAATCTTTTACCTGCCAATGAGGATAAGTTCCAGGGCCCCTCAGGAACATGTTCATGCTCATTTACCAGAGTTACACTGCACACCAAGAAGTCAAGAAGAGCTGCATCTTCTCATACGCTTATATAGTTCTATTTTTTCATGTTATTATATTTTTTTATACCTTTATTTTGTTTGTTTATATTTATGTGGTGCTGAGGATCGAACCCAGTGCCTGACGCATGCTAGGCAAGTGCTCTTACCACTGAGTTATAGCCCCAGCCCTTACATAGTTCTTCATGGACAGTCTTCCTGCTCTGTATGCACTTAGTAATCAGGGATCCATTTTGTAATAAACACTATTACCTGGAGACATTCCATATTTAATCGCAACCCAGTATGTTTCCAGGAGAGAACACCAAGAAAAGGAAAACCCAAGAAAATTTCATACAAAATTAGGGCTCAGATCTACTGTTAACTTTCTACCTAAGAGCAGTGATTCTTAAATGGGGTGATTTTGTCCCACAGGGAACATATGGAAATGTCTGCAAACATTTTTAGATGTCACAACTAGAGATGAGTGTGTACTACTGGCACCTAAACAGCAGAGGCCAGGGATGCAGCAAAACATCCTACAGTAACTGGGCAGCCTCTCACAAAAGAAAATCACGCTGCCCAAAATGCCAGTGGTGCTGATGGTTGAGAAACCCTGATCTAGAAAGATCAGATCAAGTTCACATACTGAACACTGAGGATCACCCTCATGCCTAAACCCTTTTTTCTCAAATGCTAAACACTAGCAGCAAGGCATATGCCCTCTGTGCAGGACACTGAAGAATCTTCTCTGCAAAAGGTCATCACTCTGGAAAAGAAAAAACTTAATAATCCTACAGACTACAAAAACAAAACAAACAACCCCCCTCCAAGTAAAACAAACACAAAAAGAACAAACCAGAAACTAATCATAAAATGAAATTAATAGAACACTAAACTTGCTTGATGCAAGTGAAAGATTTAATCAACAGGGATACAGTTTAGAATTGAAACAGTAATAAACACACTGAAAAGTAAATATTTGTAAATCTAAAGATAATTATGAATTTTAGGGAAAGCAAGATGGTGTTTCAAAAAGGAAATGTAAGAGAATACAGTTTAGAAGCAAACTGCAAGTACATAATCATAACAAAAACACTGAATATTAACTCTATCAAAATGTATTGGGAAAATGGAGGAACAAAAGTACATGGAGTTGTCTAAAGACACCTATATCCTCATTTTCCAGAACAAGACGTCAGCAGACAATGCACACAATGGGAAAAGTCAGGAAATAGTGACATAAGTGTGGATTTAATGGTAAGGAGTTAAATACTGTAAGAACTAGCTAAAATAGTAGAAAGTGCTTACCTCTGGGAGCAGAATATGATGTGTTAGTGTAACAAGTTTTTTGTAATAAATCTCAAAGAACTATTTGACTTTAAAATGTTCTTCTAGAACTATTTAACTCTGCATGAAAAACCAATTAAATTTTTTTAAAAATTGTATTTGATTTTGAGGATAACTGGATATATAGGTTGGGGATCTATAGAACTGTCCCAGTTTACTTGATTTGAATCAGAACAGAACAGACCCAGAAAAAAGACACATTAAATCAAGTTCCAGGCTTGTTAAACCACTTTTCTCTCCCCTCTGGGTGAGGCAAAAGAACAGGCCCAACAAGACTTTAAGTCCTTTGCCTGCTTTACTCACCAAACCTTACATTAAAAGTATTATATAAACATTACACAACTGAATGGTAGTATTCTTTTCCATAGATATCACTAGATACCATCTGAAGTATGTTTGCTACGAGAGATTTTTCACTTTTTACTTCTTTTGTCCTTATAAAGTTTGAACTTTTTCGAGTATATTTTACAGACAGAAAGATAAAAACACACGTTAGAATATCCTTAGTAATTAGTTTACAATCTGTCCTCATGCATCTTGACCCAATTCAAAATAATCTGATGGGAAGGAAGTAATATCAATATATAAGACAAAGAATAATGAAGAAAACATATCTCCAATAAAATATTGCTTAAATCTCAGATGTTCTAAAAGACATGAAATGGCAAGTAGCTGGTGCTAAATATAATTCTTGAATATTATAAAGCAGAAACCAGTTTTCAAGTTCTCTATAGATTATATACCATGTATAGTTTCATTTTAAATAAATGAAAGCTTATTCTTTAGATTGATATGATTTGCTAACTTTCTTAGCAAGAAAACTCAAGTTTACCTCTAACCCACCATGATTTATGTTTCTTTGTGCTCCACAGTACTAGAACAAAGCTAGGCCCATGAATAAATACTAGGAGTTACTGACTAATGTGAATTAATCTAAATAATAAAATCAGCTAGGGAGAAAAAAAAATCAGTAATGTCACATAATAGGCATAAATTTTAAAATTTTCTATAATTCCTTAAACAACATTTTACAAGATTTTTATATTGGTATTGCTTATTCATAAATAGATTATTTTAACCCTGTATTATAGAATATATAATGTAAGCTTGCTAGAAAGCTTACTTTAACCTGTTGATTTTCTTCTTGTTACTCTATAATTGTGATCATCTTGATACAGAGGACTCAAAATAATGAATTCTCTTTCACCAAACTCAACTTTTGTTAAACTTATCATCACAAATCCAGTACCTCACACTGACTCTTTGATAATAAAAAGGGGTAAGATTTTAAAACTAAAATCTTAGAGGACTACAGTGGGGATGAATGTTTTTCTTATGTCCTTATTTAAATACATATATTGAAAAGCAATTTTCAACTTACCAATAACTATTAGTGGCTCTGGAAATCATATTTCAATATTTTTAATTATATGAATTATTTACTGATATAAATTCAAGGACTTCCAAAAAGTCAGAAGAATGAAAAAGAAGACATTAAATCTTTTCAAAATCATCTTTGTGACACAGTCATATCTGGTGATATATTTCATCTGTAGTCTTATTTTAAAACAGCTGGAAAGTAGTTTTGAAAGTTTTAAATGTAGAAGCACTAAGAAAGTTTAAACTACATTCTTTTAAAATAATTTCCTCCTTATTTAACTCTGTAATTCCAGGGAGAAAAAAGTTCCGTTTATTTACCTCAGTAATCGGCTGCCCCTGAGATGTCAAATCCAGTTCTTGAGGGCGTGTCACTTTATCAATATCCAAAGAATCCATGCTGGAGGCTGCAGAAGTGATGCTAGAACGTGAGGAGTTACTAATAGAGCGAACTTCAGCATCACTCACTGTGCCTGCTGATGCAGTTCTTCTGTGCTGATTAGTTACTAAGGGCTTAGTATCTTCTAGTAGAGATTGCTGAGCAGCCTCATCCATGCTCAAGGAGGCCTGTTCTAATTGTGCAGTGATGTCATCTAGAGAGTAGTTAGCATGAGAAGGTTTAGTTATCCTATTAGATGAAGAAGATAATCCTTTCAAGGTGCCATGTTTTGATGTATGTCGGTTAGCAGGTAATTTCTGAGTAGTTTTCATTTCTGTAACTTGACGCTTACTATTTCCTGAACCAATGCTGCTAAGCTCCTGCTCTATAGAGCAAAGATCAGCCATCAGGGCATCCAGATCCACAGTCTCTCCCTGATTCAGAGCTTCTGCAAAGAACACACATTTCCAGAACACAATCAGACTTTATACATTCCATTATAAATCCGTTAAATGTGGGGGAAGAAGCAGAAGAATTCATCCCATTGGGCCTAAAGCTAACCAAAGTATTGCTAACAGTTTCTTGTATGTTTTAAATACCAAAAGAAATCTTTAGAAGAAATTAGTCCCCCTTTTAAGATCTCTAGTAATTGAGGAGAATAAAGTTATGAGTTCAAAGACAAAAATACTGCAAAAATCTTATATTGTTCCATGGTTTTATCCACATCCTCCATAACAACTTTTTACCACAGGTTTTAATAGGCTATCCATATGATTAGTGCCCAGGTAAAAATGTTAATACCAAAAGAACTGGGGGCATAAAAAGGGAAGTAAAAAGTAATTAAAGATTGGAATGTCAATAAAGTTGACTAGGTATAATAAATCAAATAAAAGCCATAAGGGCTGATTTTAAAATTATTAATAAATAGTTTCATTAGACTTTAATCCAGTGAGAAAACAAAAATGGAATTAAATTTGCTGTGAAGGTTCCACCTGAGTATGCACTTTGTCAATTATTAATAAATCAACTAGAATACTATTTTAGTTATGTTCCAGTTAGCCTTTTTTCTGTGATAATCTCAATTAGTAATATGCACAAATCAATAAACATAGAACTTAGGTTATGCATGTAGTTTTTATATTTGAGATTATAGCTGCGTTATTCCCACATTATACAGGTCAGTATACTATTTTACGCTTTACTTAGTTACATCTTACCATTCAAGTTGTATATGGAGAAACGATAAGAAAAATTAGCCATGTTTGTTTCCTGGCGAAGAGGAGATCTTTTCACTGGTTCTACGGGTTTGTCAGAATCCAAAGTCTTTAAAAATAAAGTTTAATAAGTCATATTAAATTCAGGTTTCAATTAGATAAAAGGATGAATAAAGTTTTTTTATGATTAAGTGAATTACTATACAATAATTAACTAAGCCAAAGTTCCTCTAAGTACAGCCTTAAGGAAAAGTATAATTGGTTTTTACATTATTTTCATTAGTTATTTCAATTTTTAGATATATGCTTACTTTGAAGGCACCTGAAAATTCAGATTGTCATAGTTCAAAGTATCTTTTCAAATACATCAAGTTGTGACTGACCTATTTTTACATAAATTCACTATAAAATAAGTTTCGTATATGAATATGGATATGGTAAGACCAGAACTGGAAAAGATGCATGCAGAGTTCCGTCATTTCTTTCCTTAGAGCGATGTATGTGTTTTTTGGTTCAGTATAGCTTCATTCTTTTTTTTTTTTTTTTTTTTTTTTTAATTTTTTCTTAGTTGTAGATGGACACAATGTCTTTATTTTATTGCTTTGTATGTGATGCTGAGGATCGAACCCAGGGCCTCACGCATGCGAGGCAAGCGCTCTACCACTGAGCCACAATCCCAGCCCCTATAGCTTCATTCTTTAGCCATGAAGCACCCTGAAGATAAAGGGTCAATTCTGGACTCAAAACTGGTAAAACCCAAGACTTTAACAGAAAGCAATTATAACTTCAGATTGAAGGCAAACTACAACTCTGCTATTCTATCTGTAACAAAGCTGCAATTATACCCACAATTACGGGCATAAGGGTGACTAATTTATTTTACCACCATTTTATTTAATTAAATCTGATTAATTAATTTACTTTTGGTTCTAGAGATTGAACCCAGGCCTGGGCCTTGTCCAAACTAAGCACATGCCCCACCACTGAGCCCCCAGCCCTTATCACCTTCTTAAAGGCCACTTTATCTCCCCTTTACCTTATTTCAACAATAAGGATATTTACAATAGAAAATTTCAGAAAAAGAGGGCAAGAGGTTGGGATTGTGGCTCAGTGGTAGAACACTTGCCTTGCATGATGAGGCACTGGGTTCGATCCTCAGCATCACATAAAAATAAATAAAATATTGTGTCCATCTACAACTAAAAAAATATTTTAAAAAAAAGAGCAAGAAATTAGCTTAGTGCTATTTAAATCATTTGCATATATCAGAATCAGTTTTTAAATTTTTAATCACTATGTAAATTAGGTATCAAATAAGATTCACATTTTTTAAAAAATCATGGATATTCTTTGTAGAATCATGGATTTAAATTAAAATTCACAGACGGACCATTCTGGCTTGTGCCTCCAGCCCCATCAATGTTTATAGCAGCTCAATTCATAATAGCTAAACAATGGAACCAGCCTAGGTGTCCTTCAACAGATGAATGAAATAATACTCAGCCATAAAGAGAAATCAAACTATGGCATTTGCTGGTAAATGGATGGAACTGGAGACTGTCATGCTAAGTGAAAGAAGAAGCCAATCCCAAAACACCAAAAGCTAACGTACCCTCTGATATGCAGATACTAACTCACAATAAGGGCAGCAGCGGGTGTGGGGAGTGGTAGAGAAGAACAGAAGTACTTTGGATTAGATAAAGGGGAATCAAGGGAAGGGAGGGGGAATGGGAATAGGAAAGGTAGAATGAATAGGATATTACTTTCCCAAGTGCATATATGATTACACAACCAATGTTAATTGTATATCATGTACAACCAGAAGAATGAGAACTTACATATTCTATATATATAAAACATGTAAAAATACATTCTACTGTCATGTATAACTAGTAAGAACAAATAAAAATAAAAATAAATAAAACATACAAAGGACTAGTGTGGTAAAACATCTCTGGTACCCAGTACCAAATAAACAGATTTGAATGCTGTCTGTTATTCATTGATCTAAAGATAAAATGAATCCATACAATAGTGCCCGTCCTACTTTAAAGCTATTAAATAAAGGAGACCCACAATCTCTTCAGTGCCTTATTTTACAGTTTCACAAAGTAGCCACTAAATTTTCCTTTAATCTCAAACCTTATTCTACTGCAACAATTTAAGCCCTAATCCCCCTCCTCTTGGTGGAACTGGAGAAAAAAAAAATGTAGCTAACGTTTTTGTAAGATAACTGGAGTATGAAGACTTATTAAAAGTCAATCTATTTACCAGTTTAAATGAATGGTCATTTATTGTAACTACCTGCTATGCTCATGGTGCTAGGGCAACAAAGGAAATAATAAGAAATACACCTCAGTCCAAAAAATTGGTAATTTAGTAGGAGGACTGTTAATCTTTTGGGGGCAATCACTGAGAACTTAATTAAAGCTATGAACCCTCTTTCAGAAAAATGCACCACACACAAAATTTTTAGAAGAATTACCCACGACTTAAAACTTAAACTTGATTTAATATAATGCTGAAAAAACCATTGATTATGGACACAGGTGACACTTTATAGTGAATTAAAGTAACAAAATAAATAAGAAATTTGAGGCTTTAGCCTCTAAATTGGTCAATTATTTCCTGAAAATTTCCATTAAAAAGCAATGTGTTAGCAGTTGAGCTGAGTCACATTATGCAATAGTTTAAATCCATTTTCAGATTTATATGATGAAAAGAACAACCATAACAATTTAGGAGCCATTCTGGTTTTGGTGAGTGGCTCTTTCCATTTATGTCAGGCAATTTAAAATATAGGGGAAAATATATGAGACCTAACCAGTAGAAATTTAGTTTACAGTGGATCAGCATGGAGTTCCTACTCCACCTTTATTAGCTGTACTGATACTTAAATGTCTTTCTCTTTTTGGCTCCCCTCTCAAGCAAGGACAAAAAACCATGTGATCAGGGACAGAACACATGTCAGCTGGCCCTTGCATAATTTCTTTCATGTACTCTCATTTTGTTTTTTCTCCTTTGCTTCTTTTTTCTCCCCAGCAAAAACAACTTAACTTAGTCATTCATCATCTCTATGTCAAAATTACCATCTTAAAAAACATTAAGAATTAGGGCTGGGATTGTGGCTCAGTGGTAGAGCGCTTGCCTCGCATGCATGAGGCACTGAGTTAGATCCTCAGCACCACATAAAAGTAAATATATTGTGTCCATCTACAACTAAAAAAATAAAAAAATAAAAAAAAAACATTAAGAATTAAATGGAAATGGTAGGCAACTACAGACATATAAGACATTCCAAGGGGTGCAAGTGGGGCTTACTTCAGATCAAAGATGAAGTGAATGCCCCAGAGAAATCATTAGTAGGACTGAAAACATTCTCCCCAAATTTCAATATTAACAGATCATGATCACAAAGACATCTGCTTTTCAAAATAATCAATAGTACAGAAATAAGCTAATACTTTATGCTTCTTCTGTACCAAGTAGTACTGTACCATTAGCTAAGGGATCTCATGCATTCCCAAAGATATCATTTAAGGATAAATAAGTGTTATCCTAATTTTCTCACTGCCACAAAATTAGATTTAATAAACACAACCATCTTCATATATTGAACACAATGTATTAAATAGGGCAGTAAAAACTGTACCCTTTTATTTTCAAGTGTCCTATGTTAGAGAATAAACCCAGATCCAATAAAACAAAAAGAAATTACTGTTTAAAATGAGACATAGAATGGAACTTTGTCAGTATTCTGGAAATGTGTAATAGAAAACACTGACATGTAAGAAAATCATGCTGCAAAATGTATTTAAATTTCCTAATTTATTGAATAGAATTTACTAAAATTTAGACTTTTAAATTTTAGGCTTTGAAATTTTTTATTTTAAACTAGCAACCTCAAATGCATGAAAAATATATCAGGTGATCCCTCTAGATAAACAGAAGCTGTCATAAAAATTTTTTTAAATCCTTAGAATAATCATAGAAGATACTAAGTTGTGTTATAGTTATTATTCATTTACTTGTTAATGTGTTGGGCATTTTTCCTTTCTAGCAACAGAAAGATAACCTGTACTCATATTCTTATGTCTGCACATTAAACTTTTACCATGCAGTGATAACTTCAAATCCTCAACCAGTTTTTCAACTACTACTTCTAACCTGAGTGAGTTTATCCAGTTCCCCAAGCCAGGCTCCAAACATTTTGTCCAGGTCTTGGTCTTCCTTGTCACTGTCTTCTTCAGCACCATGGTCAATTTCTTCATCTGATAGCTGCTCCATCTGAAATACAGACATTTATGTTGAATGAACAGTTACAAATATAACTTTAAAAATTATGTGGTATGTGCTCTGATATATACTGCAAAACTCTCTGATGTCAAATCTTCAAAACTAGAATTATTAGTTTGAAAAATTAGAGGTCATTAATAGAGACAGTATTGACAAGTGAAAAGAAATTTTTAGGATTTTTAAAAAACTTTTTATTTTCAACTAGCAACCTCAAATGCATAAAAAATATATTAGGTAATCCCTTTAGATAAACAGAATTTTTTTTTTTTTTTTTTTTTTTTAGTTGTAGATGGACACAATGTCTTTATTTTATTGGTTTGTATGTGGTGCTGAGGATTGAACCCAGGGCCTCACGCATGCGAGGCAAGTGCTCTACCGCTGAGCTACAATCCCAGCCCAGATAAACAGAAATTTTTAAAAAAATTTTATTTATTTATTTATTCTACTTAGGTACACATGATAGCAGCATGCATTTTGATTCATTGTACACAGATGGAGCACAACTTTTCATTTCTCTGATTGTATGTGATGTAGGATCACAACATACATGCAGTCATACGTAAAGCTAGGGCTATGATGTCCATCATATTTAACCATCTTTACTGTCCCCATGCCCCCTACACCCTCCTACCCCTGTGACCAAAGTTCCTCCATTCTTCCTGTGTCCTCCCCTACATTATGGATCAACATCCACTTATGACAGAGAACATTTGGCATTTGGTTTTCTGGGACTGGCTTACTTCACTTAACATGATATTCTCCAACTCCATCCATTTACCTGCAAATGCAATAATTTTATTCTCTTTTATTGCTAAGTAATATTCCATTGTGTATATATACCACACTTTCTTTATCCATTCATCTATCAAAGGGCATCTAAGTTGGTTCCACAGTTTAGCTATTGTGAATTGAGCTGCTACAAACATTGAAGTGGCCGTGTCACTGTAGTATACTGTTTTTAAGTCTGGGTATAGTTCAAGGAGTGAGATAGCTGGGTCAATGGTGGTTCCATTCCAAGTTTTCTAAGGAATCTCCATACTGCTTTCCAGATTGGTTGTACCAATTTGCAATCCCACCAGCAATGTGTGAGCATGCCTTTTCCCCCACAACCTCACCAACACTTATTGTTGTTTGTATTCTTGATAACTGCCATTCTGACTGACATGAGATGAAATCTTAGGGTAGTTCTGACTTGCATTTCTCTGATTGCTAGAGATGTTGAACATTTTTTCATATGTTTGTTGATCAATTGTATATCTTCTTCTGTGAAATTTCTGTTCAGCTCCTTGGCCCATTTATTGATTGGGTTGTTTGTGTTTGTTTTTTCGGTGTTAAGTTTTTTGAATTCTTTATATATCCTGGAGATTAGTGCTCTATCAGATATGCATGTGGCAAAGATTTGTTCCCAGAATGTCAGCTCTCTATTCACTTGTTTCTTTTGCCAAGAACCTTTTTAGTTTGAATCCATCCCATTTATTGATTCTTGATTTTACTTCTTGTGCAATGAGTCTTAAGAAATTAAGGTCCTAATCTGACATGATGAAGATTTGGGCCTATTTTTTCTTGTATTAGGCATTGGGTCTCTGGTCTAATTTCCCAGGTACTTGATCCACTTTGAGTTGAATTTTGTGCATAGTGAGAGATATGGGTTTAGTTTCATTTTGCTGCATATGGATTTCCAGTTTTTTCAGCACCATTTGTTGAAGAGGTTATCTTTTCTCCAGTGTACAATGTTTGGCTCCTTTGTCTAGTATAAGGTAACTGTATTTAAGTGCGTTTGTCTCTGTGTCTTCTATTCTATACCCTTGGTCTACATGTCTATTTTTGGTGGCAGTACCATGCTGTTTTTGTTACTATAGCTTTGTACTATAATTTAAGGTCTGGTATTGTGATGCCTCCTGCTTCACTCTTCTTGCTAAGGACTGCTTTGGCTATTCTGGGTCTCTTATTCTCCAAGTGAATTTCATGACTGCCTTTCAATTTCTATAAGGAATGACATTGGGATTTTAATTGGAATTGCATTGAATCTATATAGTGCTTTGGATAGTATGGCCATTTTGACAATATTGATTGTGCCTGTCCAAGAGCATGGGAGATTTTTCCATCTTCTAAGGTCTTCTTCAATTTCTTTCTTTAGTGTCTTGTAGTTTGCATTGTAGAGGTCTTTTACCTCTTTTATTAAATTGATTCCCAAGTATTTTATTTTTTTGAGGCTATTGTAAATGGGATAGTTTTCCTAATTTCTCTTTCAGAGGGTTTATCACTGATGCATAGAAATGCAATTGATTTATGGGTGTTGATCTTATATCCTGCTACTTTGCTGAATCCATTTATTAATTCTAGAAGTTTTCCGGTAGAATTTTTTGGATCCTCTAAGTATAGAATCATGTCTTCTGCAAATAGTGATAGTTTGACTTCTTTTCCTATTTGTATCCCTTTAATTTCTTTTGTCTGTCTAATTGCTCTGGCTAGTGTTTCAAGGACTATGTTGAATAGCAATGGTGAAAGAGAGCATCCCTGTCTTGTTCCCATTTTCAGAGGGAATTCTTCCAATTTTTGTCCATTTAGGATGATGTTGGCCTTAGGTTTAGCATAGATAGCTTTTACAAAGTTGAGGTATGTTCCTACTACCCCTAGTTTTTCTAGTGTTTTGAACATAAAAGGGTGCTGTTTTGTCAAATGCTCTCTTTGCATCAATTGATAAAATCATATGATTCTTATCTTTAAGTGTATTGATGTGATGGATTATGTTAAACCAAACTTGCATCTCTGGAATGAACCCCACTTGATCATGGTGCACTATTTTTTTTGATATGTTTTTGTATGCAATTTGCCAAAATTTTATTGAGAATTTTTGCATCTATGTTCATCGGGGATATTGGTCTGAAATTTTCTTTCTTTGATGTGTCTCTGTCTGGTTTTGGAAACAGGGTGATACTTGCCTCATAGAATGAGTTTGGAAGGGTTTCCTCATTTTCTATTTCATGAAATAGTTTGAGGAGTATTGGTATTAATTCTTCTTTGAAGGTCTTGAACTCGGCTGAGAATCCATCTGGACCTGGGCTTTTCTTGGTTGGAAGGCTCTTGATGGCATCTTCTATTTCCTTGCTTGAAATTGATCTCTTTAAGTTGTGTATGACCTCTTGGTTCAGTTTGGGCAGGTCATATGCCTCTAGAAATTAGTGTCTTCAGGGTTTTCTATTTTACTGGAGTATAAATTTTCAAAATAGTTTCTAATTATCCTCTGTATTTCAGTAGTGTCTGTCGTGATATTTCCTTTTTCACCAAGAATTTTAGTAATTTGGGTTTTCTTTCTCCTTTTCGTTAGGGTGGCTAAGGGTTTGTCTATTTTGTTTATTTTTTCAAAGAACCAGCTTGTTTTGTCAATTTTTTGAATTGTTTCTTTTGTTTCAATTTCACTGATTTCAGCTCTGATTTTAGTTATTTCCTGTCTTCTATTTCTTCTGGTGTTCATCTGTTCTTCTTTTTCTAGGGCTTTGAGATGAAGAGTCAAGACATTTATTTGTTGTCTTTTACTTCTTTTAATAAATGAGCTTAATGCAATGAACTTTCCTCTTAGCACTGCCTTCATGGTGTCCCAGAGATTTTGATACGTTGTATCGGAGTTTTCATTTACCTCTAAGAACTTTTTGATGACTTCTATTATCCATACATCATTCAATAGCATATTATTTAGTTTCCAGGTGTTGGAGTAGTTTCTATTTTTTAATCTGTCATTGATTTCTAGTTTTATTCCATTGTGGTCAGACAGAATGCAGGGTAGTATCTCTATTTTTTGTATTTGCTGAGACTGGCTTTGTGACATAACATATGGTCTATTTTGGAAAAGGATCCATGTGCTGCTGAGAAAAAAAGTGTATTTGCTCATTGATGGATGGAACACTCTATATATGTCTTTTAAATCTAAATTATTGGTAGTTTTACTGAGTTCTATGGTTTCTTTGTTTAGTTTTTGTTTGGAAGATCTATTCAGTGGGTGAGAGAGCTGTGTTAAATTTACCAAGAATTATTGTGTTGTGGTCTATTTGATTCTTGTATTTGAGAAGGTTTTATCTGATATACATAGAAGCCCCATTGTTTAGGGCATAGATGTTTATGATTGTTATGTCTTGTTGATGTACTATTCCCTTAAGAAGTATGAAATGTCCTTCTTTATCCCTTTTCACCAGCTTTGAAGTCCACTTTATCTGACATGAGGATGGAAACTCCTGCTTGTTTATGGGGTCCATGTGAGTGATACATTTTTTCCCACCCTTTCACTTTCAGTCTGTGGATGTCTTTTCCTGTGAGATGAGTCTCTTGAAGGCAGCATATTGTTGGGTCTTTTTTAAAAATCCAGTCTGTCATTGTATGTCTTTTAATTGATGCATTTAGGCCATTCACATTCAGGGTTATTATTGAAATATGATTTGTAGTCCTGGTCATTTTGGTTTTTACCTTGACTTGGTTTCTCCTTTGATTGCCATCCCCGCCTCTTTTTTTAGTGTAGTTCCTCTTTTGGTATATTTTCATTGTTGGTTGTCATTTCCTCCTCATGGAATATTTTACCAAGAATGTTGTGTAGTGCAGGCTTTCTTGCTGTAAATTTTTTTGTTTATCATGTAATGTTTTTATTTCATCATCAAATCTGAAGTTCAGTTTTGCTGGATATAAGATTCTTGGTTGGCACCTACTTTCTTTCAGAGCCTGGTATGTGTTGTTCCACGATCTCCTAGATTTTAGGGTCTGGGTTGAAAAATCTGCTGAGATCCAAACTGGTCTCCCCTTATGTGCAATCTGATTCTTCTCTCTTTCGGCCTTTAAAATTCTATCCTTAGTCTGTATGCTGGGCATTTTCACTATAATGTGCACTATAATGTGCATTTTCACTATAATGTGGATCTGTTCTAATTTTGTACATTTGGTGTCCTGTAAGCCTCTTGTATTTGATTTTCCAATTCATTTTTCATGTTTGGGAATTTTATGATATTATTTCATAGAAGAGATTGTACATTCCTTTGGTTTGAAATTCTGCACCTTCTTCTATCCTGATAAATCTTAGATTTGGTCTTTTGATGCTGTCCCATAATTCTTGTATGTTCTGTTCATGATTACTTACCATCTTCACTGTATAGTCAACTTTTTTTCAAGATTGTATATTTTGTCTGCATTATCTGAGGTTGTCTTCCAGGTGATCTAGTCAGCTGGTAATGCCTTCTATTGAGTTTTTTATTTGGTTTATTGTTTCCTTCATTTCAAGAATTCCTGATTTTTTTTTTTTTCACAATCTCTGGCTCTTTCTTAAAGTAATCTTTTGCTACTGGTATTTGCTCTCTTCTCCCTTTGAGTGATCAATGGTTGCCTTTATTTGCTCTCCTATTTCTTTGTTGGATTGATCAATTTTTGCCTGTATTTGCTCACTTAAGTTAGTCTTTAATTTGCATATCATTTAAATTATGTACATTCTGAATTCTTTCTCTGACATTTCATCAACTGTGCTGTCAATGGATTCTATTACTGTGGTATCTAGGTTTATTTGGGGCACTGTCTTCCCTTGTGTTTTCATGTTGATTATGTATCTTCCTTTCTTGCAATGCCGTCTGAGGTATTGCAGTTTCTATCCTATAATCTTATATTGACACTGTAGATTACCTGTATCTCACCTTGGAGTTACTTCTGGTCCCCAGCAGGTGTCCCCAGATGGACACTATTGAAGTTGGTGGCAGGGGTAGTGGAAGTATCTCAAGAGGGCAGTGGGAGTGGCCTTGGCTGGGTTCCCTAGATGGTCCCTGAAGGCGGTTTTGGGCCCTCACTTAGGCAGGGTCTCACAGGGGTCTCTGTGGGCTCCCCTGTGGCTGGCGGCTAGCAGTCTGGGGTCTGCCTTTGGCTGGGCTCCCATGGTGGTCCCTGAGGGCAGTTTTTGGCCCTCTCTTGCACTCCCACTGGGTCAGCAGGAACTCTCTAAACGTAATATTTTTATTTGTTCTAATTAGTTATATATGATGTAGAATGCATTCTGACACATCATACATAAATGGAGTATAACTTCTCATTCTTCTGGGTGTACATGATGTAGAATCACACCAGTCACATAATCATGTATGTACACAGGGTAATTATGTCTGATTCATTCTACTATCCTTCCTACCTCCATTCCCCCTCCTCTCCCTTCACTCCCCTCTGCCTAATGCAAAGTGCCTCTATTTTTCCCTACCCCCCCCTTATTATGAATTATCATCCGCATATCAGAGAAAACATTTGGCCTTTGGTTTTTTGCGATTGGCTTATTTCGCTTAGCATGATATTCTTCAGTTCCATCCAGTCAGAATGGCAATTATGAAGGATACAAGCAACAATAAATGTTGGAGGATATGGGGGAAAAGGTACGCTCACACAACTCTGGTGAGACTGGAAACTGGTGCAACCACTATGGAGAGCAGTATGGAGATTCCCCAGAAAACTTGGAATGGAGCCACCATATGACTCAGCTATCCCACTGCTGTTTATACCCAAAGGACTTAAAATCAGCATACTACAGTGATGCAGCCACATCAAAGTTCAAAGCAGCTCAATTCACAATAGCCAAATGATGGAACCAACTTAGATGCCTTTCAACAAATGAATGGATAAAGAAAATGTGGTATATACATACAATGGAATTTTTAGGATATTGTTAAAGAAAAGCAAATCATATCAAAGTACAAAGAGATTAAGACAGTACCTTCTATTGCCAAAGCAGAAATCAACAAAATTACCTCTATGATCCTTATGAGAGTGGTAAGGAATCTAATTATCTGATGAGGTTTCATGAAGTTCAATTTTAAATCTTACTTCACTATATAAAAATTTGCAGAAAAATTCAAATGTATTAAAATTAAAACAAATTGATAGTTCTAAAGATACTGAAAATCTAATCAAATAAATTCCTTAGGCCTAATATTGGGAAGGGCCACTGCTCAATGTCCCTATTAGAAACTGATAATACTCACTTCTTAATCTTTCACCCTAATTATATATAAATTAGGGCATTCCACTCTGGCAAATGGAGAATGGATCTACCAATTTTTTTTTAATGTTCTTTTTAAAAAAATTTGTAGTTGTAGATGGACACAATATCTTTATATTTTTTTCAAGTGGTGCTGAGGATTGAACCCAGTGCTTTACAATGCCTCTACCACTGACCTATAGCCCCAGCCCTGGATCTATCAATTCTTTAATTCATAAAATTGGCTCTTAGGAGATTTTGGCTTTGATAATTCATTTGTGACAACATTATTTCTAAGATTTTATTTCTTATTGAATAATTTATAAATCAATCTCAATAGAAACCTGAAATCAAAGCTCAGTAAGTGATGTACCTATAAAAAACATAAAATGTTAATGAAAAGAAAACCTTCTTCTGACCAGGAGACTTAATCACTCAAATAACAATTGCTAGTCTGAGAACAGTTAGGAGCTATAGAAATACCCAATCTTCATAATGAGGACCAATAAGCTACAGAATCTAGAAAATAATATTCGACTTCCTCTTTCCCCCTAAACTTCAAAACTAAATACACTGGGACTGTGGTTAGCCCAGTGGCAGAGCATTTGCCTAGCATGTGTGAGGCACTGAGTTCTAAGCCTCAGCACCACATAAAAATAAATAAAGGTATTGTGTTCATCTACAACTAAAACAAAAAAAATAAAAAGACAAAAACAAAACAAATGAACCAAAAAATAAACACACTGGAATAACCCAGAAGCTAAAATGTTCTAGGAAGAATTCTGCTTGAACTGTGGGAGGCTGAGACAAGAGAATCGCGAGTTCAAAGCCAGCCTTAGCAATAGCGAGGCGCGAAGCAACTCAGTGAGATCCTGTCTCTAAATAAAACACAAAATAGGGCTGAGGATGTGGCTCAGGGGTCAAGGACCCCTGAGTTCAATCTCTGGTACCAAAAAAAAAAAAAAATTCTGCTTGAAAATAATGTCATTTATGTGTTTAATTACATTTTATATTTCTAAGTACATCTAAAATAACTGGGTCTGCAGTACTGTCACCAGATGATACTGTCACTCTGGGCAGAGATAGCATCTTTAGAATCTTTAATGAATATGCAACAATACATAAAGCACTATATTTTTGAAGCATACTCTCCACTGTAAAAATCTGGTCACACAATAGAATATCCATCCAGGTGACCCATCATAAGGAAAATAAGTGATGTATGAACATCTTAACATACAATATGAGGAAGTTTCAGTAAAAGGGGAAAAGGAAAGAACATTAGTCATAGACCTCTATGAATCAGACATAGGTATCTTCCTTCCCATTTTACAAATGTGGAAAGCAGATCAGAGAGGTAGGGAGCTTTAGAGAAGAACTGAGGATGGTACTGCGGGTACCCTGCTATAACAACACCTACAACTTTAGTCATTTTACAAATGGGGTTCCCACAAGATTTAATTTAAATCGCATTCCTGTTTTGAATATAAAAAATGTTTAAAGCCTACACTTCTTTTGTGACCACACACTATAACTACCCACAAGGAAAAGGCTATTCTGGGAAAAATAAAACAATAGGAAAACAGTTTTATAAGGCAAATATAAAGTAATTAAAGATGAATGCAAAGTTTATAGTATTATGGAGCCAACAAAACTACAGGCTCCACATGTAAGTCTAGTGTATTCTGTGAATTTGAGTTTCAAAATCCCTTTAAATATTTTCACTAATAGTTTTGTTTTTTAAAAAATATAGATTACTACATACTCAAGTAGAGGAAAATATGTCTAGTGAACAATGACAATGAGCCATAGAATAAGTGGAAATTTTGATGTAGTTCATATGATAAACTGCAGTTACCATATAGTCACTTTTGCTGGCTCTGTTCCTTTTTGAATTTTGTCAACATATGAATTATTTTACAAAAAATAACTTAAGAAACTTATTCAGAGACTTATCCATGAAAAATTTAGGTCCTATAGTGTTTGTCTGCCACACATAAGGCCCTGCATTTGATCCTCAGCACTACTGGAAAAGGAAAGGGAGGAGAAAAAAAAAAAAGCATTTCAGTCTTACAAATTTCTTGAAGAATTTGCTTAGTAAAACACTCCCCAGAAGCTAATGCAGATGAGCTTTACTCTCCAATCCCCAACATGGCATCATTTCTATTTACTGTCCCCACCAAATGAAGAGCTCCCAGCAAGTCATTTTATAGGCTCAGCACAGTCCACAGGAAACAAATCTAGTAAGGAAATTCATTCTTGCTTGCCAATTCCTTGACACCCACATCCTACCCATCTCAAGAATCAGTTGTTGGGGCTGGGGTTGTAGCTCAGTGGAAAAGCACTTGCCTAGCATGCGTGAGGCACTGGGTTTGATGCTCAGCACCAATAAAAATAAATAAATAAAATAAAGGTATTGTGTCAATCCATAACTTAAAAAAAGAAGAAAAAGAATCAGTTGTAATTACTATAAATCACCAATTAAATCACAATCCTAAATCTCATGTTTCCCAAACATAATGTCCCTACTAGAAACAGTGACATTAGAAAATAAACCAACAGTTAACTTTTTTCAGAGGGTAAAAAAATTAAGAAAACAGAACTTGAAAGTCTTTTCTTCAAAACAATTTGGATTTTTAAAAATGGATAGATAATAACATTATGCTTTTCCTTAATGATATCCAAATAGGCCCAAAGAAACTATAATGCATACTACAACAAATCCTATTAAATTACTCTATGATTATTGAATTAGGTTCTTTGGGAGGATACACTGCAGTCTCACTTAAATTCCCTGCTCCATTATACATGAGAGAAACTATGCTCCCCAAAGTAAACATATCCTACCACAAAGGAGAAGGTTTATTCCCCCAAATATAGACATACTAAAGGAGAATAAAATCCAAAGTCACTGACAGGTGGACAAAGTGCTGTGAGACCTAACCTTCAGTGCCCTCTCTTCCCACCACCCCCTGCTTTTCCAGGCATAGTGTGCTACTTATTGTACATTGGAATAAATAGACTTTCTCCAACCTCCAGCCTTTGCAATGCCAAACCTTCTTCCTAGAACTCTCTCCTTCAGATATCTGCATGGCTGGTGGACTTGCTTCACTCTGCTCACTGCTTACATGAGCATCCTATCAAAATAGCACACCCACCCTTGTTACTTTCTGTCCCTTGTATGATTTTTTTTTTCTTCACAGCGCTTATCACCATCTGTCACATTTATAATTTTTCTTCCCCCACTAGAAGGAAAACTCCATAAGAGGAAGTGCTTTGGTTTCATTCTGTATCCACAATGCTTGGAATGGTGCCTGGCTCACAGCTGTGTCATTAAATATCTGCTGAATGAAAGAGTATCACACTGTGTGTATGTGTATGATATATTAATTAACATTAACAGTGCTGTTCTTCCTAAAGAACATCTCATTTAATCTCATACTAACTCTCTAAGACAACTGCTACTCATTTATAAATGAAGACTATTAGGCCAAGAGAACTTAGGTAATTTTTCCTGAGGCTCACATGCACTAAATGACAGTGTAAGAATTTAAACCCAAGTGTATTTGACTTATTCTATTGTGCTTTTAGTGGCCATCATGTAAACAGATGAATTTAAGAAGAGTACACTTTTTAAAAATCTCATTTTTATTAATTCATTTTCTGAGCAGCCACCACATGCCAGGCACTATTCTAGGTACTAAGAAAAGAACAATGACGCAAGTCAGGCAGAGTCCTTTCCCTAATGGATCCTTATCCTACTGGCATAGAAAGTGAAGGGGAGTCAACCACTGAAGATTTAGGGGAACAATGGGCAGCAGAAATAATAATGCAAAGACCAAGGGAGGAATAAGCCAGGTATATATAAGGAAAGAGAGACTATAGCTGCAGCCCAGCGATCTTAACAATGAGAAGTAGGATCGGAAATTAGAGACATAGACAGGTAACGGAGCACCTTTAGCCTTGCAAACCTGGTAAATTATTAGAATACCTATATGTAGGAAAAAACCCCTAAGTATAATTCCTTACTTTATTCCAAGTACAAGCAGGATCTTGGTATAATGACATTAATGATTTGTATTTATTGGGGGGAGGGGGTGTTAGGGATTGAACCCAGGGTACTTTACCACTGAGCTACATCCTCAGTCCTTTTTATTTAGAGAAAGGGTCTAGTTAAGTTGCTTAGGGCCTTGCTAAGTTGCTGACACTGGTCAAAAACTTGCAATTTTCCTGTCTCAGCCTCTGAGGTGCTGGAATTACAGACATGTGTCATTGCACCCAGCACATTAATGCTTTTTAAAAGGAGCATTCTAACTGCTCTGTGGCAAACAAACTGTAAAGGGGGAACCTAAACCAGTAGCTTATTGCAGTGGTAGAGGTGAAAAATATCATCTACTGAATGGAGATGAAGGTGATGATGATGCAGTTAGTATTTACTGAGTGAATCTGGATCAAGCACATTCCAAGTGTTCTATATTTATTCATTTGACAACTTACATTTATTAATTCACTTAATCCTTATAATAATCATACAAAGTAGATAGATTTAACCTCATTTACTAATGAAACAGAAAAGGTACATAGTTGGCTTAAAGCTGTGGTTGCACAGTTAGAATTCAAATGTAGACAGGCCCATACTCTTAACTGATGTCTATCATTTCTTTGAGGTGAAAACAAAGTATGCAGCCAAACTCAAGATAACTTTTGGTAAAACTAAAGGAACTTGATGAAAGACTGCCCTTGATGAAAGAGTTTGCACTGGGAAGAGCAGATGAAAGAAATCAAGGATAATTCCTCTTATTTCTGGTTTTAACAACTGAGTGAATAGTGACAGAATTTACTAAGACTAGTAAACAGGAGGTGGGTAGAAGGGGGTTGTTGTGAAAATAAGCATGGAGATGCGTAGCAGATGTCGCACTAGAAAATCAATGAGGAAGGGTAAAGATTGAGTTAATGAAAAGTTTCACCTGAATATTATTTCAGAACCACGTTTATCATAGAAAATCAAAGAATACAACTAATAATGTTGTCACTAATATTTAAACTAATTTAATCTATTGTACTCATGAAATAAAAATAGAAATAATGGTGGAGTGGTCTACCATTACTAACACTGGTTGGTTTCATTTTGACAGGAACAGTAAATAACTGCCCAATTATTACAGGTTAAAACTTGTATCCAGTAGGCTCCACTACCCAATGAAACTATCTGTTTAGCATTACTCAGTATGAAACAATATTATTTCTGTCAAAGTTTTCCATGAAGTTAATTATTCAAGTCTATTTTCTCTAATAACCTTCCTTTCAGGAGATATTTTAGTTTACTATGCAATTTTCTCATTTGGAGGGAATGGCGATTATCAAAAAGATGGGCTTAAGCCGGGCACGGTGGCTCAAGCCTATAATCCCAGCACTTAGGGAGGCTGAGACAGGAGAATTGCGAGTTCAAAGCCAACCTCAGCAATGGCAAGGCGCTAAGCAAGCAACTCAGTGAGACCCTGTCTCTACATAAAACACAAAATAGGGCTGAGGATGTGGCTCAGTGGTTGAGTGCCCCTGAGTTCAATCCCCAGTACCCCCCCCCAAAAAAAAGATGGGCTTAGATTAGGACTAAAAGGTCTGGCTAAATGTATTCTGGATAGGGCAAATTAAAGAGCACAGGACAAAGTGTGTTTGTGAGAATGTCATGAGACTGATTCAAATAAAACAAAGTGAGATGAGTAACATTTTAAAAGTGAAGAACTAGCTGGGTGCAGAGGCACATACCTGTAATCCCAGTTCTTTGGGAGGCTGAGACGAGAATTCAGAGTTCAAAGCCAGCCTCAGTAACCAGGAGGCGCTAAGCAACTCAGTGAGACCCTGTCTCTACATAAAACACAAAATAGGGCTGGGGATGTGGCTCAGTGGTCGAGCACCCCTGAGTTCAATCCCTGGTACCAAAAAAATAAATAAATAAAAAGTGAAGAACTAAGGCAGGACCAGGTCAAACTGGACCTAGAAAGCCAAGCCTTTTTGTCCCTGAAGGCAACTGGATTCTTAAAGGTGTAAGTGAAGGGGGAAAGGGTAGAATGGTATTTTAGTCAGAGGGCTAAAGACTGTAAGAGTTTTTAAGAGAAGGGAAAGCCCATTAAAAGGCTACTGTTGATATTAGATAGAGGGAATTATGGATAAGGAAACTGGAATCCTAGGAGAAAAGACAACTTATGTGGGCTGTGGTTGTAGCTCAGTGGTAGAGCGCTTGCCTAGCATGCATAAGTCACTGGGTTTGATCCTCAGTACCACATATAAATAAAGGTACTATGTCTATCTGCAACTAAAAATATTTTTAAAATATGACTTATATAAGTCACATCTGAATGAAGTGCCAAGAAAAATTTCTGGCATACAGTCCGTCTTACTTATTTACTATTAATATTTTTTAAGTTGTTTTTCACAAAGACAAGTATAATTAAAATCACATGAAAACTTTTAAGATACAGGAGCGCAGAGAGTTGTCTTTTAAAGCATTTCTCTGAGTCTAGCATGCTAAAATGTTCCAAAAAGGAATGAAAAGCTTCAATTTTGTTTACTATTTATGGTATGTCTATGGATGGTGGATTAGATCACAGTGTTGAATCGACGTTACATTTCCTGATTTTGATAATTTCCTACAGTTATCTGAGAGAATATCTTTGATCTTAGAAAACATACACTAGAGAATTTTGTCACAAAGGAGCATAATGTCTGGAACTCATTCTCATATGACTCAGAAAAAAGTGTGTGTATGTGTATGTATGCAGGGTGTGTAGTAAAATACAAACAATTGGTAAATCTGGGTAAAGGGATTATTGGAACTGTTCGCGATCTTTCTCAACTTTTCTGTATGTTTGAAATTATACTGAAATAAGGAAGTGAGGAAGGGGGAAGGGGAAATTTAAAGAAGAAAAGAATAAATAATCTCTGCCTTCGGGAAGTTAAAGATTGGTTATAAAATACACTATTTAAGTCAACAAATCATTTAAAATTCTTAAGTACCTAAATGGAAAAGAATAAAACAGACTATAAAACATTTTTACCAAATTAAACATACAGTTCAGCCTAAGGATATTGAAAAATAATTGTGTATTTCTCTAATGTGTTTTTTTATTATGTATTCCTACATGTAATTTTTCTTTTTAATTTTTTTTTTTTTTGTACCAGGGATTGAACTCAGGGGTACTCGACCACTGAGCCACATTCCCAGCCATTTTGTGTTTTATGTGGAGACAGGGTCTTACTGAGATGCTCAGTGCCTTGCAGTTGCATAGGCTGGCTTTGAACTCATGATCCTCCTGCCTCAGCCTCCCAAGCCTCTGGGATTATAGTTGTGTGCCATAGCACCCAACCATGTTATCTTTCTTAATGTGTATTTTCCTGGCTTATTCAGTTAACTTTCCAAGCGTATTCCGGTAATCATAAAATTAGTTTCATTTAATGCAAATAAAATTGAGCATCTTAGCTCACACAGACTAAAGATAGTAATTTCTAACCTTCAGATGAAACAAAAACCCAATTTTAAAAAGTTGGTCAACGTCACAGGCAGATCAGAAACAAATTTGTTCCAAACAAAAGGCTGACATTCAACCAAATAAGTGTAAGCTAAACACAAACTTCAAGAAACTTCAAGGTTTTTTCTTTAAAGATGTGCTGATTTTCTAAATTTTGTTACTATAAGAAAAAAAGGAGTAAAAGAGTAGAATACTGATAGGTTACATTATTCAATAACAAACATGTCCTAACCTCTTGCCAGCATTCAAAAGATAGTATCAGAGTTGATCAAATATCCCTCCCCTTACTAAGTTTCCAGGTGTCTACTTTGTTTCATTTATTTCATAAATGTAAAGTTCCTAGGAAAGGCATTTGACAACTCATTACTGACAGACAAGCTATTCAGTACTGTCCCCCATACAATCAACCAATCCATCAAAATAAGTCACACAGTTAAAACTAATCATCATAGAGCAATTCATCAGCACGTGTGCTAGGAGATACAACTGTTTTTCTGATTCCATGACCTCCTTTGCACTTATTAAATGATCACTATCTTCATTAAGATCTATACTTACATAGCTCTCAGATTATTCTAACAACTTCCAAATTGGTCTTTCTTCTTCAATCCATCATTGTCAGACTAGAGACTATTTGTGTCATGATTCTGTTCAAACACCCAGATGAGTTCCCCTTGACATTCTGAATTAAACATTCTGAATTAAGTACAAACTCTTATTAAATGATTTTAGACCCTAACATGGCTTCCATCTAGAATTTCAACCTTATTCTTCAAAAATAAGCCATGGTTTCCCAGTTTGGCTTCTGTTCATGTTTTCAACCTGACTGCAATATCTCAACCATCGAAAAAGTGACAGAACACATTACCTCCTAAAATCCCATTAAAATGACAATAAACAATTGTAAAAGGAAACAGACTCATTAAAATACTTATAACCAGAGACAGCAATGGCATCAACAGACCAGAGATTTTTGGCAAATTCCTGGAAGACAGGAATAGGTCACACCATACTGCAGATGAACCAGAGCAGCACTTTCATTCATCAAATATGTATTAAACACATACTATATGTCAAACACTCAATATTCTAGAAGCTTAGGATATAGCTATAAATATAACAAGTAGGAACCTGCCAACTTTGGATTTACATTACAAAGGAGAAAAATATTAAATAAAACAGTAACAACAAAATCAGATGGTGACAAGTATGGTATAATTAAATTAGGGCTGTGTAGAGAGTGATGGGAGTAACTGCTCTAGGTCTGATGAACACTGAAAGCCTCCGGAGTAGTGAATTAAAGCTGAGATAGGGATGACAAGAAGGAATTAGATAGGCAAAGATCACAGAAAAAAACCAAAGATTAGTTTGATGAGAAGAGAGGAGTCCAAGGTAAGCAGATTAGAGTGGTAGGTTGAAAACATTAGAGTGGTAGGCAGGGGCCAGATCATGCAAGGATCTGTAAACCATAAAAAGTGTTTTGACTTTCTAAATTCTTTCCTTACTAAGATGATGGCAAAGAGAGTGATCATTCTCATAGGAGCCAGAGGACAGAGGAAAAGGGACAGAAGTGGGGGAAAGGATGCTCTGCAGAACAGCACCCAGTATTCCCCACACTCTGGCATTCATACACATACTCCTCACACCCCCAACCCCGCTTCTATGGTTAACGAACCTAGGAAAAACTCTGTCAAGATGGAGTGCAAACTCAAAATGCCTGCAGGAATCAGGCAGTCAGTATAAATACCTGCCAGATGGATACTAATGGATACACTGCCAGATGGGAGTGTGAAGCCTCTGAAATGTTGAGGGCATACCTTAGCTAAAAACCCAAGAATTTTTAGAAAAAGTTTATTATGGAATTAGATAGTGGAGAAGGTTCTATTTAAACAAAAGAAGAGTTAGATACCACTTTCTCTGGGAGGCCCGTGAACTCTGAACCTCTCTATGGCATTTAGAGCCAATCAGTTTTGTATTATGTAGTGGTTATTTGTGCACTTGCCTCAATGCCTCTACTCCCAACTAGGTTGTTTACTCTGGAGAGAGACCATATGGTCTCCAATTTTTGCCCCAGAGTACCACAAAACTGTATTCTTTCTTGATCTGAATTCCACTTTTTTTCTCCCAGATATTTCCAATTTAAGATGACATCTAGTTTGACTCAAAGCTAAAGGTGCATTTCTTTTTGTTTAAAAAGTGACTAATATATCTGGTTCTAATTAAATACTAATTTAAAGAAAACAACATCTTTAAAATTAATTTCCCTACAGATAGAAGACTGATTTAGAAGAATCAGAAAATTCTATAAGGTACTTAAGCTTTACAAGAACATTTTCGTGGTATTTCTGTAATTGTTTCAAGTAATGATTTAAGGAGTGTGCAAATAATGAATCTCTGGTAAAAAAACAAACTATCAATAAGGGTTCCTGAACCTGACAGAAACCCAACTCAAAACTAGTTTCAGGCAAAGTATGTATTCGAATTCAAAGAAAGCTTATCAGCACATGTGACATCATCTTCTCAACTTCATCTCCCACCCTCTCTTCCAAGGTTTCACTCCAAAATGCTCTACTCCTGTTCTGCAGTCTTTATATCATGATCTCTTTGGATTTTATCTCCTTGTTCTGCCCCATCAACTTTCTGTCAGCATTCCTCAAAAGAGCCACTCCCAATTCCTACATATGAAAAAATAAAATTCAGTTATTTTTAAAAAGATTTTTTAAAAAACAGATCCAGAATTCTGAATAGAAACTCAAGGTTTATTAGTAAAATCATTTCATTAACAAATCCCACTTTCAATAGTTCTTCAACCTTTGTATGTTTTAGTAACTTAATCCAGCAGAAGTCAGAAATTCAACATTATTCCAGACACATATGGAAATAGGTAAGATTAATGTTCAAAATTTGCCTTGATGAAAAAAGTAGTTTTAAAAAGTCACTGAAATCTTTGGAATGAGTTTGCTGGGTATTTAAACAATATATGCTAAAGAGCACCTAACATTTTAATACAAATTCTGGTTAACAAAAAAGTGCAAGTAAGTAAATTTTTCATTTTTATGTTCTAAATGTGAATCAGTAAGAACAAATCTTCATTATCTGATACCACTGAAAATGTCAGTTTAGGGCTGGGATTGTAGCTCAGTGGTAGAGCACTTGCCTTGCATGTGCGAGGCACTGGGTTTGATCCTCAGCACCACATAAATAAATAAATAAATAAATAAAGACATTGTGTCCATGTGCAGTTAAAAAAAATTACAAAAAAAAATGTCAGTTTAAACGAAACAGCCTACAAGAGCTTTCTAGTCTATGCAAGGACTAAACAAGATATCAGAAAACCCAAAGTTCTTCTAATTCTGCCACTAACTAGCTAGAATTTTGATTAAATACTTTAAATTCTCAGTCCTCATTTTATTAATTTGTAAAAAGAGAGACAAAAAGAGTGGGAGGGGGAGGGAAGGGGGAGAAGAAAAGACTACTTGATAAGAGCTGAGGCACTAGAGTTATTAGACCAGAGTTGGAACCCAAACTCACATACTGAAGATTTCTGTGTCCTTGCCTATTTAGGAACCAAGAAAAGAATTATATTTAACTTCTCAGAAACCATGCAGGCAAGAAGAAGTGCAATGGAATAAAGTGTTGAGAGAAAAAAAAAACAACACTACCAAACTCAGAATTCTGTATCCTGCAAAATTATCCTCTAAAGCTCAAGGAAATATAGTTTTTCTCAGGTAACTAACAATTGAGGGAATTCACTGCCAGTAGACCTGCCTTACAAGGAATGTTAAAAGAAATTTATTAGGGGCTGGGATTGTAGCTCAGTGGTAGAGCGCTTGCCTCGCATGCGTAAGGCCCTGGGTTCGATCCTCAGCACCACATACAAAGCAATAAAATAAAGACATTGTGTCCATCTACAACTAAAAAAATTTAAAAAAAAAAAAAGAAATTTATTAGATGAAAGAAACACAATATAGGTAAGGCATTCAAATCTGGGTAAAGGAAGAGCATCAAATATGGATACGTGAAGATATAAATAAAAACTTTTATTTTTCTTACTCATAATTGATCCAGCAGATAACAGTTTATTCAAAATAATAGCAATAATATATTTGACTACATATATGTTTATATATCATATATATGCTTATATACAGTGAAATAAATGACAATAATGATACAAGGGACAAGAGTGAAGAATTAGAATTATGTTGTTATTATAAGGTATTCATCACACCCCTGAAATGGTGTTATTTGATTACGAACTTGGAGTATTTGTAAATGTGTATTACAAACTCTAGGGCAACCACTAAAATAAGTAGAAAAACAAGTATAATATACCAAGAGAGAAAATTATGTCATCTAAACTGCTCAATTAAACCACAAAAGGCAGAAGAGAGTGGAGTATAAGACAAAAACAGGAATGAAGAACAAGGGCCACAAATAGCAAACAGAAACAAACACAGTAGATATTAATCAAATTATATTAATAATCACTTTGAAATTCAATATTTTAAATATACCCATTAAATAACAAGAGATTGTTGGAGCAGACCAACTAGGCTGGGGATGTACCTCAGTGGTACATCCTAGAGCACCTGCCTAGAATTAGAGAGTATTCAATTTCTAGTATCACCAAAAACCCAAAACCCAAAAAACTATAAATGTGTATAAGAAATACATGTTAAATGTAAAAACACATGGGTATTCATTAAAGAAACTAAATCTAAAAAAACTAAACAATTTCCAAAGCAGAAAGCAAAAAGCCCAGATGGGTTCACTGGTGAATGCTCACAAACATTTAGATAAGCAATTATTACAATTCTATAATCTCTTCCATAAGATAGAAGCTGAGAATGCTTCCTAACTGGTTCTGTGTGGCCAACATCATCCTAATCCCCAAACCAGAAATTACAAGACAACTATAAACCAGTATTATTATCATCACTTATTTCACATATGTAAGCATGAACATAGATGTGAAAATCATCAACAAAACATCAGCAAGTTGAATCCAACAATGTAGGAAAAAAATCATAAACTATGACCAAGTATAATTTATCTCAAGTGTGCAACCAATGCTGGCTCAACATTTGAAAATCAATCAATGTAATCCATTACATCAACAGGCTGAAAATGAAACACTGCATGCAGAAAAAGTATTTGACAAAATCTAACACCCATTCGGGATTAAAAAAAAAAAAAAAAACTGTCAGTAAACCAGATAAACTTGATAAAAAATTATGTGCAAAAAATCTTCAGCTAATATCATACTTGATGGTTAGAAACTTGAAGCTTTCCCATAAAGATCAGGAAGAATGCAAGATGTCCCTTTTCTAGCTACTCTTTCTCAATATCATATTGAAAGTACCAGCTAATAAAGTAAGACAAAAAAGGAAATAAAAGCATATGGTTTGGGGGGGGGGGAATACAATTTTCTTTTCTTTCTTTTTGGTACCAGGGATTGAACTCAGGGGTACTCGACCCCTGAGCCATATGTCCAGCCCTATTTTGTGTTTTATGTAGAGACAGGGTCTCACTGAGTTGCTTAGCACCTCGCCCTTGCTGAGGCTGGCTTTGAACTCATGATTCTCCTGTCTCAGCCTCCCAAAGTGCTGGGATTACAGGCCTGCACCACCGTGCCCAGCTGAAATACAAATACATTTTCTTTGTTCACAGATGATGTAATCATCTATGTAGAAAATTCAAAATAATCACCAAAAACCCTCCTTGAGATTTCAGGATATAAAGTTAATATATAAGCCAATCACTTTCCTATATATAAACAACGAATTAATGGAATTTGAACTTTAAAACATAACACCATTTACATTAGCACCCCCCCAAAACGAATGAAATAGGTATACAAGGAAAATTATAAAACTGATGCAAAAAATCAAAAGAACTAAAAATAAATGGTGAGTGAGATATTTCTTATTTGTGAATAGAAGACTCAATATTGTCACTTAGTTGAGATGTTCTTCTCAACTTGATTTATAGGGCCAACGCAATTCCAATCAAAATCCCAGCAAGTTATCTTATGAATATCAACAAAATGATTCTAAATTTTAGATTGAATGGCAGAAGATCCATAATAGCATAACGCAATATTAAAGACTGAAGTTGAAGGGCTGATATTACCCAACTTTGAGACTTACCACAGCACAGAACTACTATAATTGAGACGGTGTGGTACTGGCAAAAAAATAGGCAAATAGATCAATGGAAGAAAATAGAGTCCAGAAATAGACCCACATAGATATAGTCAACTGATGTCGAGAAAAAAGCAAAGGAAATTCAATGAAGCAAAGATGGTCTTTTCAACAGACGACCCTCAAACAAATGGTCAGCCATACTCAAAAACAAAAACGAAACAACTAAACACCAACCTTACAATTTCACAAAAATTAACTCAAAATAGATCATAGGCTTAATTGTAAAATATAAAACTATAAAACTCCTACAAGGTAACACAGGAGACAATCTAGATGACACTGGGTATGACGACGATGTTTCAGATGCAACAAGTATGATTTATGAAAGAATGGATAAGCTGTTATGGTTTGGATGGAAGGTGTCCCCTTAAAAGCGCTCACATGTGAGACAACGTTGAGAGGGTTCCGAGGGGAAATTGGGTTGTGCGTGCCTTAACCTAATCAGTGAATTAATCAATCTGATGGGACTGAGTAGTAACTCAAGGCAGGCTGGAGGAGGTAGGGCACTGGGGGTGTGGCTTTTATTTATGTTTGTATCTGGCAAGTAGAGATCTCGCTCTCTGTTCTCTGATCATCATGTTATCTGCTTCCCTCTGCCACATTCCTTTGCCATGATGTCCCGTCTCACCTTGAGCCCCAAGGAATGAAGCTGGCTGTCTATGGACAGAGACCTCTGAAACTGAGCCCTTAAATAAACTTTTCTTCCTTTAAAATTGTTCTGGTCATATCTTTTAGTCACAGCATGAAAAAGCTGACTAAAACATAAACTATACTTCATTAAAATTAAGAACTTCTGCTCTGTGACAAAGTCAAGAGTAAGATAAACCATAGACTGCAAGAGAAAAACTGGAAAACACACATCTAACAAAAGATGCTATCCAAGATTACAAAATTCTTAAAACTCAACAGTATGAAGACAAATCATGTGCTGAAAAAAGAATGAACCAATGACCTTAACTAACACCTGATCAAACAGGATATACAGATGGCAAATTAGCATGTGAAAAGGTGTTCTGCTTCATATGCCATCAGGAAAATGTAAATTAAAACTAGATACCACTACATATCTATTAGAATGGTCAAAATCCAAAACACTGACATCATCAAATGCTGCTAAAGATGTAAAACAGTAGAATACTCCTTGCTGGTAGAAAAGCAAAATGGTATAGCTAGTTTGGCAGTTTCTTACAAAACTAAACATACTTTTACCATGTGATCTAGCAATGCACTCTTTAGTATTTACCCAAGTAAATAAAAAACTGTCTACACAAAAATTTGCATAAAGATGTTTATAGCAGTTTTATCCATAATTGCCAAAATTTGGAAGCAACTAGCACATTATTCAGTAGGTGAATGGATGAATAAACCATGGTACACATCCAGACACTGGAATATTATTTAGAGCTAAAAAAGAAATGAGCTATCAAACCATGAAAAGACATGGAGGAAACTTAAATGTGTATTTCTAAGTGAAAGAAACCAATTTGAAAAAGTTACGTAATGTATGATTCCAACTATATGACATTCTGAAAAAGGAAATACTGGAGATAGTAAAATGATCAGTGTCTGCCAAGGGTTCAGGATGGAGGATGATGAATATGAGGAGTGCAGAGAATTTTCAGTGCAGTGAAAATACTATGCATGATACTATAATATGGATCTCTCTATATATACATCTGTCCAGACACCAAAAATGTACACCAAGAACAAAGCCTTATGTAAACTATGGAATTATGAGTTGTCAATGTAGGTTCCCCACCAATTGAATCAAATATACCACTCTGGCAGGGATGTTAATAATAGGGGAGACTCAGCATGTGGTGGGGCAGCCGGGGTTAGGGGATATGCAGAAAATCTCTGTACCTTCCTAGTTTTGCTGTGAATCTAAAACTGCCCTTAGAACTAGTCTTTAATTTTAAAAAATAGTTATTTAAGAATTAAATTTGAACATAATCCTAAGTTCAAGTAGAAGTAATTCTGTACTTATTTTACTATAAAAATCACACTTAACTTTTCACCTAAGACCACTACTGGGCCTAAGTGGTGGCGCATGCATGTAATCCCAGCTGAGAGGCTGAGGCAGGAGGATTCTGAGTTCAAGGCCAGCTCCAGCAATTTAGTGAGGACCTATGCAACTTAGCAAGATTCTATCTCAAAATAAAAAGGGCTGGGGATGTATCTCAGTGGTAAAATGTCATTGGGTTCAATCCCTGGTACAAAAACACCACCCAAAATACATAACCCTACTACTTAACATGAAATAACACTTCTTTTTGTCTTACTCTGTTTGTTCAAAAAACACTTAATGGGGCTGGGATTGTAGTTCAGTGGTAGAGCACCTGCCTCGCATGCGTGAGGCACTGGGGTTTGATCCTCAGCACCACATAAAAATAAAAATATTGTGTCCATCTACAACTAAAAAAATTTAAAAAAAAACATGTAATGAAATTTTACTGTGAGGAGTCAGGCACTGTGCTAGTAAGCACAGGAAATGTGGCTATTTTAAGGGCAGACATGTTCCCTTCCCTCCTGTAGATTTTTAAAATCTCCCACAAAATAATTGAACTTTTGTAATTTTTATGCTCCTTAAAACTCAATACACCTATATTTACAATATTTTAACTCTGAAATGTTCTTTTGTTATATAAACAAGGAAAAGGAGAGGTATTTTTTAAAGATAAATTATGTGGAGAGGATATATTCAGCAGTCTCAGTAAATAATTTCTACTCTTACATCATAAACACTCATTAGGTAACTATTGAAATCTTTTTCATAAAAACCCAACCACAAATAACTAAAACAAATAACAATTGTTTTAAACTCTTTAACATAAATAAACAGATCCAACCGTGACTGGATATTACATTTTTATTTGTACAAGACTATCAAGAATTAAATATTCCCCCAAACAAGGTCACAGGAAGAAAAAAAATCACTCTTGGAGTCTATTGACCAAATAATCATCTAAATTATCTATACAGATGTCACAACACAAGAGTTAATGCATTTTAGGCAATTCTCCAATATCAGTCTTATAGCTAGAACAGCTAACATTTCTTCAGAGCAAACACTTTTCATTCCACTGTGAATAAACAAACAATGCTTTCAGTCAAAACTCTTAACATTTGCAACAATACAATCTTCATGGATTAAAAATACTACACAACCCCTTATTCTAATAACTAAACTTCTAGAAACATACTAAAGAAGGGTAGAAAAAATAATATCCATCAAATTGGCAAAAAGCATGATAAAACCAGGGGTTGGGAGGATGTGGGGCAATGGGAACATTTTGGTGGAGACATATTTTCCTCACCATTTTGGAAAGCAATTTAGAGATTACATATCTTAAGATTTCACAATACCATTTCTAAGTGTCCAACTTAGAGACAAGCACCAGGAGAAATGTAAAATGATGTTCCCTGTGGCATCTTAACCATCTAACTCCCATGGGAAAAATGGCTAATTTTGATAAAAGAGAATAAGCTGGATTTATAAGAACCAGTATGGATAATATAAATCTCATGAAATTAAAAAGGTACCTTTTGTAAAGGTTAGTATAAAAAACTCAAAAGTACAGAATAGCAATAAAATTTTATGAATAAACCAATTTTATGAATAAACCGGGTGTGGCAGTGCACATCTCTAATCTCAGCTACTCAGGAGGCTGAAGAAGGATGGCAAATTCAAGGCCTGCATGGGCAATTTAGCAAGACTCTGTCTCAAAACAAGATTTTAAAAAGGGCTGGAGATGTAGCTCAGTGGTAGAGTGCTTGCCTGGCAGGCGAAAAGCTCTGGGTTTGATTCCCAATACCACAAATTAAATAAATTAAATTTTGTGAATATATACATGTGTATAAAACAGTACTGAAATGTGCATGGGACAACGTAAATTATCTTGAAGAGAACTTTCATTGTATATGCTACATGTCTTACTTGAAGCAAATATAAATAATAAATTACTCCTGAAGGTGAATATGTGCATGTCTACATATTATACTTAGGTTTAAAGATAACTTTTAAAAAATTCAAAATGTTTAGACAAAGATTGCACACAAATATGCTCAGCAAAATCAAACAGTATTAATAGAAGAAACAACGAAATTGTGTACCCAAAAATGAGTTAAACAAATACATACACACATATGAGAAAATATAGCAAAAATCTTAACTATGGTCATTTCTGGGCAGTAGGAGCACGTTGTATTGTCTTTATATATTTCTGTGTGTTGCATATTTCCATTAATATTATCAGTGAAAGAAAAATAATAAAGCAAACCATAAAACACACATCAAAATCCTCTGGTAAAGGGGGCTGGGATTGTAGCTCAGCAGTAGAGTGCTTGCCTTGCATGCGTGAGGCCCCTCAGCACCACATACAAAGCAATAAAATAAAGACATTGTGTCCATCTACAACTAAAAAAAAAAAAAAAAAAAAAAAAAAAAATCCTCTGGTAAAAACTTATGCTCCAATTAAACTGATAGGATTCAATTTTACTTCTGATTCTAAAAACATCAGAGTATATTAAAAAAGATAATGCTCAATAAATGAGTATCCACAACCATATAAGCCAAGAGAATTGTGACAATAACTAAACAGCCTAAACTTCTAGTTTTATATTTCTAAAGGTAACTGTTTTAGTCTCCTCTATTTCTAGTATTCCCTTCATCTACAAATCAGACAACCATTATCATAAGGAAAATATGAATACCAAATCTTAATTTATATCATAGAACAAAGCATATGTAAAGGATGATTTGGTTAAAAAATAGAACAGGAGAGCATAATATTTATATAACATTCTAAGGCAAATCAAATATATAAAAGACTACTAAGAGAAATTAAAAAGATATAAAATTACAGAAATAAGTGGACAGATACACCATAGTAATGAATTGAAGATGCAATATTACTATCAATTCTCCCCAAACTGACTAGGTGGTCAATGTAATTCCAAATATCCCAGGCAAACTTCTTTCTTTGTATTTTTACAGAAACTGACAGAGTGATTCTGAACTTTATATGGAAAAACAAATGACTTCAAATAGCCACAACAATCTTGACGATTGAAGCATTTACTCTACCTGATGTCAGGACTCACTATAAAGCTATATTTAAGACAATGCAGTATGGACAAAAGGACAGTGAATTAAATCAATGTAACAGAATAGTGAGTCCACAAACAGACTCATGATTATACAATCAAATGATTTTCAACAAGGACGTCAAAGTCTAAGTAGGTAATGAGGAAAAGAAAGTGTTTAACAGCCAGGCGCGAGGGTGCACGCCTGTAATCCCAGCACTTTGGGAGGCTGAGACAGGAGAATCACGAGTTCAAAGCCAGCCTCGGCAACAGTGAGGTGCTAAAATTCAGAAATATCCTGTCTCTAAATAAAAACACAAAATAGGGATAGGTATGTAGCCCAGTGGTCAAGTACCCCTGAGTTCAATTCCTGGTACCAAAAAAGAAAAAAAAAAAGAAAGTATTTAACAAATGATGCTGGGAAACTAGGTAGAATATGGGGGGAGGAGAGTTTCAATCCCCACATTTATACCATAAGCAAAAATTAATTTGCAATGGATTACAAATCATAATGCAAATGCTAAAATTATAAAGCCCCTAGAAGAAAATAAATAATTATATCTTTTCAACTTTAGTATCAACAAATTTTTAAGACAAGAAAACACTAACTCTAAAAGGAAAAAATTAATAATTTTGGTGAAGTCTAATGTACAACTTCTGCTCTTTGAAAGCACTACTGAAAAATAAATTAAAATATTCACATATATATCTGATAAAGGGCTTATATGCAAAATATATAAAGAATTATTATAACTTAATGAAAAAGATATATATCCCAATTTTAAAAATGGCAAAAGATTTGTATAGCTACTTCCAAAATGGCTAATAAGAACATGAAAACTCAATCAACAGTATTTGTGATCAGAGAAATACAAATTAGAACTACAATGACAGCTCAGCGGTAGATCACTTGCCTAGCATGTGTGAAGCACTGGGTTTGATTCTCAGCACCACATATAAACAAAGTCCATTGACAACTAAAAAATATATATATAAAACTACAATGAGATATCACTATATCCAGAAAGATTGACAATACCAAGTGTTTAGACATAGAGCAATAAGAAATACCATATAATGCTACTAGATATATAACATGGTACAACTTTGGAAAAGTTTGCCCATTTCTTGAAAAGTTAACAATATACCCACCCTATAACCTATCATGCCCTCATAGAAATTTATCTAAGAGAAATCAAAACAAGTCCATGAATATCCTAACACCATTATCTGTAAAAGCCAAAAATGGAAATAGTCCACAATACAAAGTATATGTACATATTGGAATACCATTCAGCAATAAAAAGGAACTAATCGAAGCAACATGAAACAATCTAAACATCATTATTCTGGATGAAAACGGGCCAGCCAGGAGTGTAGGTAGCAATGAGGAACACTGAATTCCATTTATACAAAATTCAGAGTGAACACTGAATTCCATTTATACAAAATTTTAGAAAAAGCAAACTTTATAGTGATAGGTTGCCAGGAGACAGGTGAAGAGTGACATAAAATCCAAAAGGATTTAAAGAAACTTTGGGGGATGATAGAAATATCTGTTTTTTGGGTTTTTTTTGGTGATAGGGATAAAACTCAAGGGCACTGGACCACTCACTAAGACATATCCCCAGCCCTATTTTGTATCTTATTTAGAGATAGGGTCGCACTGAGTTGCTTAGCACCCCACTTTTGCTGAGGCTGGCTTTGAACTCGTGATCCTCCTGCCTCAGCCTCCCCAGCCACTGGGATTACAGGCGTGCACCACCACACCAGCCAATATGTGCTACTTTGCGGTAATAGTTTCATGAGTGTATGAAAACTTATCAAATTGTACACTTTAATATATGAAGTTTATTATATAGAAATTATACCTCAAGAAAAGAGTAAAAATTTTTTTTTTTTTTTAAAAACAAGCCAGGTTGAGGTTGTGGTTCAGTGGCATAGCACTTGCCTAGCATACGTTAAGGCACTGGGTTCGATTCTCAGCACTGCATACAAATAAATATAATAAAGGTCTATTGACAACTAAAATATATATATATATATAAAAAAAGGCAAGCCAAAATACTTTAGAGCAGAATTAAAGTTAAAAGTCAAGGCAGTGGGCTGCCACGGTGGCACACGTTTGTAATCCCAGTGGCCCCAGAGGCTGAGGCAGGAGGATCACGAGTTCAAAGCCAGCCTCAGCAAAAGTGAGGCACTAAGCAACTCAGTGAGACGCTATTTCAAAATAAGATATAAAATAGGGCTGGGGACGTGGCTCAGTGGTTGAGTGCCCCTGAGTTCAATCCCGGGTACCTCCTCCCCCCTCTAAAAGGAAGTCAAGACAGTGATTCTTCATGAGGGTGCTGAAGTATTGAGAAGTCAATGAAGAACACTTCTGACATTCTGGTAATTTTCTCTTCTTTCATCTGTGTACTGGTTATATAGGAATTGAAAACGTATACACTTATGACACATAAACTTTTCTTAATATAGTTCAGAGGAGGAACATCTATTTATATGGCCTAGCAATCCCTCTCCTTTATGCAAGAAGAGTCACAAAGACTCCTACAAAAATGTTCACAGTTGTTTTCTTCATAATTCCAAAGTGGAACCAGATCTGTTGTTCATCAACAGGAAACTGGATAAGCAATTTATGGCACATACATACAACTGAATATTACTCAGCAATAAAAAGAAACTATTGATATATACAATAACAAAGATGAATCTAAAAATATTATGCTGAGTGCAAGAAGCTAGAGACAAAATACACATAGATAGAATTCAATTAACATGAAGTTAAAGAATAGGAAAAACTTACCTGGTATGAAGCAATTGTGACTGCAGTTGCTTCAGAGATGGTAAGAAGTAGAGAGACTGAAAAGATCAAGGATGGATGGAGTCATAGGAAATGTTTTATGTCTTGCTAAGGATACTGAGCAGGAAAAAAATCTCACTATGGACGTGAAAAAAATTCTATCAACTACTACTAAATAATTGAACTCTTATTTAATTGGTACTTTTGACTGACTGAATAGTTTCTGAAAGAAAAATGCAAAATCAAAATTTAGGCTTCTGGGGCTGGGATTGTAGTTCAGGGGTAGAGCACTTGTCTCGCATTAGACAAGTGAGGCCCTGGGTTCGATCCTCATCACCACATACAAAGCAATAAAATAAAGACATTGTGTCCATCTACAACTAAAAAAAAATTTAAAAAAATAAATAAAAGCCGTTAAAAAAATTTAGGCTTCTGAAAAAGGTCTATAGTTTCAATTGTGGGAAATAATAAATTTTATTAAGGTCTCACTTTGCTGACATTTATCTATTTTTTTCAAAAACATTATTTTCCAATTAGAGAACCAGATGTCTTGTCCAGAGTCATTTATTTTTAAGATGACATATAACAATATTATACAGTATGAAATGAAATATGAAAGGGTCATTATTAACAATATAAATTCAATTAAGAATGTATAGCAGTTTTCAAAACTGAGGTGACCCATACCTTAGGAGATGAGTGATAATGCATGGAGTATCATATTAGAAATTCTACTTTTATTTAATCCTTAACTTAATACACATGTGTATTCTAAATATATATCTCTAACATGCAGAATGACACTGGCATCTTTATTGTGGCCACCTCTCAGACAGTCATACATATAAAGTAAGCTAAGGGGGCTGGGATTTTAGCTCAGCGGTAGAGCGCTTGCCTCCCATGCGTGAGGCCCTGGGTTCGATCCTCAGCACCACATACAAAGCAATAAAATAAAGACATTGTGTCCATCTACAACTAAAAAA